>JXXA01013444.1:0-12119 GCA_000956255.1 Anopheles punctulatus
GGAGACTGAAAGCGTGGAATGCGCGCCTTACCAAGAACGGATCAATGCACGTTCAGCTTCACACAGAAAGAAAATCTCTAGAATGCCACATAAGCGCGAGGTTTCTGCCGGTTGAGGCTTCAGACTATCGTAGATTTCTGCTGCACGTATGCTGCAAACGATCAACACGTGGTTGTCTGGCGCGGACGTGATGTTTACCATTTGGTGTGGTTATAGAGTATCGATACGGATTTGCTTTCATAAACGGAAAGTTTATAAACATTTTACTTATTTGACTGCAGCTTAGCGGTCTGTTCGAAGAAATTTACAAAAGTAGCTAGAAAATTAAATTTAAATCGATTGCAGTTTAATTTTAACACGATTTCTGACGGTTGTTATAAAACCGATATTAAATCAAGTAATACTCCTGGTTGAAATTAAATATGTTCTAAACACAACAATAAATCCTATTCATGCTGAAAACCGCTCACCATTGAAATTATATTCATAATACAGCAAAAGGTAAAATTAAGAGACTTTTCACTTTTTTAAGCTATATATAGCCTCAAACTCTAGCAAATTAAATGGCACAGTTGATACAAAAATAACATCTGGACCATCTTTTCCTATCCAGGCCAGATGAGTTGGTTATGACAAACTCTAATAGTCCATGATCCAGCCAACATCACCTCCTATGTCAAAGAATTCGTTAGACAATAAAACTATTGTATAAAACAAGCATTAAAGCACATCATCATCAAAAAGGGTCACCATGTGGTTAAAATATTAGTATTCATTTATGAGTTGAAGATAAAACATACTTTTAAACTATTCCGCTCAATTTAAATCAGATTTTCTGTTCTGATTATCATCATTTAATATAAGCTATAATATAAGCTTATATACAAATTATTTCATAAATGTAGCAATATTGTGTTCACTATCATGAACCACCGCAAACAATTAAAACGGTAGATCATTGATTCGTATACATTATCTCAAGTTATTTCAACGCCAATCTTCAACCTTCGGCTCGTGAAATTCCTTCACAATCGTAACTTCAATTCATCGAATATCACCCATTTTACCCATGCTCTAGTCTCTACACGCTAATGGCAAGCTGGCTCCCCCTATGGACGAGCTTGAAATGCCTGTTTTATGGTACCGCGAGTTGTAAATATTTCTCCTCGATGACACTTGATACAAACCATCACACACACACGCGAAACACGACATGGTGACATCATCGAAGTGACAACGATACGCGACCAAAAAGATTTATGAGCCACTCACTTTACAAGCATGCTGCCTGCTAACAAGGATCCTCTTTACATGCGGCTAAAGGAGGAATGGGATAACTATCTAGATGAAGCTTCCATGGAGAACACGGGCAGGGAGCAGAACAGCACAACGTTCCCGTTCGGTGCGCGCCATGCTCGTTCCACGAAAATGTGACAGCCAAAAGACAAACTCAAGCAAATCAATTAACGGGCATTAAATTGTCATCTTAATAAATTACGCACCGCACACACACCTCCTACGTCCGCCCATGCTGGCGTTGTTCCACCGACAAACGGTAGCTATTTTACACTTCGATCGAATCGCTATCAACCATCAGATGGCAGCGGCGGATGCCTAAGGGCGGAAAGTGACGGTACGCATCTCCTCCGCGATGGACAGATTGTCTAGGCAGCAACCAAGGGAGCCAGCATAAATCGACGCAAACAGGGCGGGCCGCAACCTGGCACTGTTTGATGCGCGGAAAATGTTAAGCTCCCACCGGAGGGAAATATTGTCAGGCCAACAAACTTTCGCCACTGTGGAGAGTTTCGCGCGCGCAAAAGTCGTTCCACCGGGAACGGGAAGCAAGTTTTCAAAAACTTCCTCGCAAACTGACGGACCATCATCGGAACGGTGTCCTCACGCTCGACGGAAGCAGCTACTACTGGTGGTAAAGTCTGTCGCGGCAGCGCAAAAAACAAAACTTCAAAACATCCCCCAAAACGCATGGAAGACTCTTGACACTGTTGTGACGGCGGCACCGGGAGCGTCGTGTGCCTTCAAACGATACGCCGTGCAAGAGAGACGGATAGAGGCGCCCCGAGCGGAAGAGAAAGAGAAATAAATTAATTAGTCAAATGAATTTGCGCAACCCAATTAATTAAGGTGATAATTAATTTAAATTTATTTGTCTAACACCACGCAAAACCAAGCTAATCGTGCCAGCCGGCCCTGCTGCCAAGCGGGAACCGAAACGTGCTGGAAGAAAGTTCCAACCCCCCCTCATCATGCCCACCCAGACGACGGTTTGCCAGACCGATGGAATCCGGATCAGCTAGAACGTGCGCATTTCGACCATCGCACAGGAATTGTGTCACTTGAATGACCTTGAATCGATCGCGAATTTGTAAAGCTATACTTATCGCTATACCAACCGCAAGCAAGTAAAGTCGGTAGACACGTACAAATAAAAGGGAAGTCATATTAGAACCCTTCCAGAACGATAGATGATTGTGCTGGAGAGTAAGATTCACCGCGTTGTGGAACTATGAAAATTTTTTGATTTACTCCATCAATTCCTAACATTCAGTCTTTGATTAATAGACATTCCAACGTTTGTTTTATTTTTAACCAAGACTCTACGGGAACACGAACTTTGTATGTAGGAACCATAATTACAAATTAATCTCGCTAACAATAGAACCATCTGATGAAAAAACACGGCTCATCAAAACGCCAACAAAATCCTGCACATTATAAATTGGTACGTCGAGTTGTGAATTTGTCAACGACGGCTCCATTAAATCTAGTGCCGACCGAACTGCGGGCAAGGCGTACTCATCAGCAAACCGGGCACGATAACTATCCTTCCCAGTCAGTACTACTGCCATATTCCTGCTCCGCCTGCTCTAAGACAGACATCATCACTTTCCTTCTGCAGCAGCATAAATGCATGTTTTTGACGACGACTCAACTCGCGTACCGTCATCGCGCGCAATGATCTAATCACACTTAAACTCGTGTAATTAATTGGGGAGACCCGGAGACGACCGGCACGCAGTCGGTACAGCCGGGCACCAACAGCAGCCACCACAACGACTCTTAAGCCGGGTGCCACTGCAGCGTCATCGTATTTTCGCAGCCAACGACACACATCCATCCATCCGCTAACACGTGCACCGAACTTGGCAAAACTCACATTGCCGACGGAAGAAAAAGCACGCATGGGTGCGCGATGGGTTCTGCCGGTCCAATCACAACCCCAACATATGCATGGGCTTCTTTATACGCTGAGGTGAACACATTTCGAGTGCTACCAACGAAAGACTTGCGACAATAATTATGGTAAAGGACTAGAGCTAGAATTACAGCGAGACGAGACCGACGAGTGGGACACGATTATCTGTGAAACCTACCGGCAGCAGTAGCTACCGGTACGCTTGACGGGGTGCGATTGCATAATGCAGACAGTATTAGTGTAGTGTACGGCATTCCAACCAAAGGTAGAGGAGTATTGCTTCCTTTCATTCCCTAGCCATTGTTAGGATTATAGTTTTATAAATCCTAATTTAACAAAGATTCATTTATTTCGTCCGAAATCATGCAGTCTGCAGGGTTTTCTGAAAGCCGTTGGATAAACAGTTTTTATTGCAGGCTATTTCAAAATTAAAACATATCTTGGAAAAGCACTTTCTTCAATTTACTAAATGCTAAATTGTTCATACTGACATGCATTAGCGTTGTCATCCTCTGTAGAAAGATTTTATCCGATCGTTATCAGGCAACAACATTTTCCAACCCACCTGCCACATCTAAACCAAATGCTAAATTGCTCACTACCCTAACTAAACCCAACCCAACCCAACCTCACCCTCGCATCGGAAACATACGTTCAATAATGGGTGCTGATAAACTTCCGGTCCTCATCTGTTGCTTTCGAGAACGGTAGAACAAGCCACCGTGCAATTGTCTCAACCACTCAAACCCTCCTCCTCCTCCTTTGAATCGTGGGAGGGTGGTGCTATCTTCACGCTCGTTCATGCTAGACTGCAATAAAGGCGCGAACGTCCATTCCTCCGCTGTTGCGCTCCACCCGAAAGTAAAGCCACAGGCCGGCCCTATAACCTGTTGCGCCACTCGGGCAGGATTCAATGTCCTTTTCGCTCCCCGGCCAAGGAATAGACAATCGGTGGTCGCAAGACGCCAGCAGAGCCGGTCGGGACGGGGAAAAGAAAAAAAACAGCTGAAACCGAAAACGAGCTAATATTGTTACCCGGTTCCTATGGTGGGCGCCCGGGAGAAAGCGTGAAAGCGAAGCAAACCCTCGCATGTGTTTTCGTAATTGTGTGTTCTGGCGCCTGCTGGCAACCGGCCGGCCCAGCACGGAACAGACACTGACACATAGCACGATGCTTGAACTGATACGCCCATAGAATTGCACATCCCTCGTCGCTACATTTACACTTCCTCCCACTATACCTCGCACAGATCCCAGGCCAGTTTCCTTCCCGAAGCAGGTGCATCCGAATAAAGGCTACCTCCAGTGTCTCCGGTTGTGTTGCAGTTGCCTGCTACAACACCCCGCGCGCCCACAGACGAAAATCAGAGCACGGAAACGGCGAACAAAATGAAAATCACACAAAACGTTTCCGGCCGTCTACACGTCTAGCTTTCCTTTCTGTGTTTCACCTCAGCCTCATAGTTGGGGCGTTGAAAAATGCCTCCCCAAACCGTGCCATGATTGTGTGCACGGCGTCCTGTTGCACGGCCGCCACACGACGGGAACACCCAGGACATAAAATGTCCTATCGCGAACGGCACACTTTCGAACGAGCAGACGCGCAGAAGAAAAGCTTTATGAATTTATCTATAAAATGACTACAATTTATACAGCTTCCTTTGCTTTCCTCCATCCGAGCACACGCTAATGTTGTTGCTGCTAGGGATTGCTTTTTTTTGCGATAGGATAGTGTCGCCTCCCCGACCCTTCTTAACCGGTTTTCCCAGCCAACCAGTGTAGGGCGGATGGCCAAGGAGGATAGAAAGAGACACGCATCTATGGAAAATTCTCAGTCAACCACTGCTCTATAGATGTTTCTCCTTGTGACTAGATCTCCTGCGTCGCTTGTTTCCCAGCCAGCAATGTTTGTGATTGTTGGCAGTTATTATTTTCTAGTGCCGTAGCAAAAGCCAACTTTTTCACACCTTGGCGCGTATTGCATCCCATTTTTTACCATGGTGCATGGTACTGCTGCCTGCTCGAATCTCCTACGGAAAGGAGACTCGGTCCTTCTCAAGTGTTTTGTGCGCCTTGAGACGAGGGATGAACAAAAAATATCGAATCCAGAAAACAACTCAACGAGCCCACCCTCACCGTTGCTTCTCGGTAATCGTTCCGTACTCGAAACACGATTTTCATTACGGCAGATAACAGATTTCTGATGCTTTTCTATTATTTTATGGGAAATTGTTGTCCATAGTTCTTTTGTCAGGAATCAGCTGGGGCGGATTTTCTCTGGTAGCATCTTTTTCTTTCGTTGCTCATCCGACAGTCTGGCACGAATAAAGATGGTTAGCCATTATTTAGCAGATGCTTAGTCCAACGCCTACAAGGCACAACTAACAATGCTACCAATCCTTACAGGAAAGATTTTTTCCCAAGTAAAGTGGAGCTCTGCTGAAAACAATTCCACTTTTATCAAGCTACCACTTTTACCAAGCTACAGTTGCAGTAGCAAAAAACCAAATCGACAGTAACGTGTACGATTCACGACGAAATGACCTTTCCTGTGTCGGGAGCACAGGGGACGAGATTTTACGTTCACTCTTCTAATAAATGGGCGACCGAACCGAGCTCAACGTATTGCACATAAACATTACCAGCCTCACTTACCTAAAACGAAAGAGAAACACAAAAAGGGGAACGCGTTAGTAAGCTGTGATAGTTCAATTATAAACGTGATCTTATTTAAAACTAGCGCTACAGCAAAAGATAGTTTAGATGTTTTTTTTTCCCAGCAGGATACGAGAACCGCAAAAAGGATTTGCCGTTTAGTTTACGATGGTGCGATATGCAAGTGTACAGAATTAATTATTATATCGTTTCTTTTCTACACCAAAGCGTAGAAGAACATTCACAAATCAAACAAAAAAGTTGTGACCGTAAATTTCTTAGCAGTAGCTTGTTGCCATTTGTCTTTTTAATACATTTTAAGACACACATAGAGGATCGAGATTTTGAAAAGTCTGAAGAAGTTAAAAACCGTTCGATGGATTATCTTTTGCCTTTGTGCAAAATTTTACTCGACTATTTTTATTTTCGTCATTTGCTCGCATTATCTTATCTTATTGCATCTATTTTTCCACTTTTTTCAAATCAACCTACACTATTGAATTGTAAAATGTTTACCTTAAATAAATAAAATCAATAAATATAAAAAATAGATACCGAGAGTACCGGTTCCTATAATGCATGAAAAACAATGGATTCTAATAGCAAGCGTACATCTAGTTCGTCCATAAGTATCATCTTTACAACAACGATTCAATAGTATCATGTCATTTAAAGGTCAGGCTTAGTTCCGATTGCAACCTAAATAGAAGTAACGAACCCATGTTTGTTTCCATGATTTTTCTTCGCGATAATCAACATAACTAACCCGCACCGTCAAACACAGATTGGAGCAGGTTACCTAACCAACATTAACCACGCACGACGACGCTCGGGTCATCAAACATCAATAAACAAAACTGTATAGACGATCACCACCAAGCGCTCCCTCATCTCCCCTCTCCCCTGCAGCCAGAAGAGTGCTTAATCGGGCAAATTAGACACGCCAATAAAACTGACACATCTTTCACTACCATCAATTAACTAGATCAGCCCCCCTCTGTTTTCTCAAACCCGAGCCCAGACAGATTGTTGAAATGAAAGAAGAAGCTGGCCAAGTGGTCCATCACTCTCTATCCGCTGCGCTGCCTTCGCATCCCTCGGCCCAATCAATCAAACAACGATGTTTCGTTCCGCTCCAAGCGAGAAAAATTTACCACGGCATTATCTACAGCACCGCACAACAGCCCCACTTGGAACGATCAGATTTTACTCCATCCTCGTCTCATCGCTTCTGCGAAGGGGAGAGATGAAAAACAGACATTTTCCATTTAAAAATTAAAGCGAAAAATAGTTCACCGCCCGTCCTGTAGGTGTGCACGCACGGAACGGCGTGTGTCTTTAGGCTAAATTTTCCACTCAAACGCCCATCGGGGCAATAATTTGTCGGTGGGAAACGAAACGCCTCGCGGTCACGCACGATTTTCTAAACTCAGCGTGTACGTGTGTGTGCGTGTTAAAAATCGACTTCCATGATTCAAACTGACGACCGGTGCGGTTTGACGGCTCCCACACACGCGCCACCTTAGGTCGCTTTTTCCCGCTTTCCTTTACGCGTGCTCCTTTCTTCCACACCAACCACCAATTAAAGCGATTTGTTTGTTTTGACGTGATGACGCGATTTCGGTACGACCATTTTCCTCACCAAAAACCACAGCAAAATCATTTCACGTTGCATTTGCGACACAATAGTCTTAGCAGGCGTCTCGCTACTTCCTCCAACTCTTGTTTTCATCGCATCCGCCACCGCATTTTCGGCAGAATTTCCATCACACTCCCGGTGCGGCACGAGAATCTATTTTTCTTTGCACGGAAAGATAATGATGATTTATTTCCGGCCAACCGCACAAACCGAAAACGATCGCGATCGCCACCCACACACGCGGCAGGGATGATGCGCTGTAGATCCACCCACGCACATGTGAGTGAGGAATAGAACGGGGTGGAAAAAAAAAAGATGACAACAACAACAAAACCCCCATGTGGCCAGCTGCTGGTGATGCGGCCGTTTCTACCGTGGTCTGCCTCCGGTAGATGACAGCGCGTACGGTGGTGCATCTACGTCGAAATACAAGCAAAACCGTCCACGATCGTGCGCCGTGGGGCTATTTTTGTAAATGGATCACGATGATCCTTCCCTCCTCGGCCGTCGACGAAATGGGGCGCGCGAGTGCCGCCTGGTTCCAATTACTAACTGCTTCTTCCAACTCCACGCACGGTTTGTGTGGTGTTGGACGAACTTCACCCGAACCCATCGTCACACCAAGCGGCCAAGCTGAAAGGTGTCAAGTCAAATGAAGGGGCCGACGGTCAGAAATCGGTCCCTTAACTCATCGCTCCCCCACCCGAGCAGTGTACCCCCGTCCACTTCCCGGGGGCTAAAGCGCGAAGGTTGAAAAGTGAAATCATAACACAGAAGATAAATAATTGTCACATTTAGACGACCCACGCGACCGGCCTGATCCCCGGTAGGGCGCTAGGTAAGGAGATGAGCAGCGCCGACAGCTGGGTGGGGTGTATGTCGAGAAAAATGTGGCAAAAACCAATCTCCCTCCCCCACGTCGGATCACTTTTCCCGAATTTCACCCACCACCTTTTCCTGCGCTGATTAGGTGCTGTTATTTTCGAGAAGGTGTGCAAGACGCCCAGAGCGGCGTGTGCCGCCGACAACGAACGTAAGAAGCTTGTTTGCATCCATCCAACCCGACGAGAGGTGGCTTCCGTCGCCCGTACTGTTCTGTTTGACAGGTTTCAAATACGTACAAGCTTTTAGTTGTAACTTCCTCTTGTTGTCGGCTGCGTGTTTTCTACACGGCACGCGGTTCTCACAGATCGGCACATGCATGTTACAAGAAATGCCATTCTTTGCTTGAACATTTTGGGATGACCGTCACTGTTTGCCCCACCAGCAAATGCATAAATCACAACATTTCTCAACTGCTCGCTGTTACACACTTTCGAAGATAAAATATTATCATGTCGGTAAACCGGCGGTAAAAAGGAACATGCGGACGCTGTTGGGATATCGTTTATTGTATTGCAAAAACAAACGTCACATCTTAATCCTGTGTTTACCAGAAAGAGAAAAAAAAAGCTACCAACAATTGCCACCCGATAACGGGAATAGATTTATTTTCACACATTAAGAAAAAAGCGCTGTTATGATTCCGAACTGACATAACTTCATTATTTTATGAGCTAATTATGGTCGGATGGCAGAATACAAATCCCTTACAAAACGACTCGTTGAAACGGAATATAAACTTATTAAGCTATCACGAGCTACTCGGCTAGGTGAAACCCCTGCTAGATGAAATCAAGATCCAACGACAACATTCTTCTCGGCGAACACGAGAACGCACGCCCGAGTTGCAGCCCCAAAGCATGCGACTGAAGAACGTCCTCCTGTCATGGTGATTAAGCTCAAATATCAAAGAAATATCTTTCGGAAAGCATCGCTACGGCGCACGATGGCTGCACACCACACCGAAGCAGAAGCAAAGCAGGAAATTGGTCATAAAGCTGATTACTTAAGCGTGTCGGGAAAATCGAATTTAAACGCATCGGTAAAGGGAAGAAGCGAATCCACGACGGCACGGACGGCATAGTCATCGGTCCGGGATCGTTATCGGTAGAAGGAACGAACGATGCTGCGACATTCGCAAACCATTCGCCGTAAACCGGGAGCACTTTATGGCTCGATGACACTTCCTTCGAAGTCATACGTTTTGCATCGATTAGCATCCATTACTAACGGACGGATCTTGCCGGGAGCAAATGAAATCGATTTAACACAAGAAAAATATATCGGGAAATGAATGCTTTCATAAAACATGTGTTCATTATTTTTCCACTCAGTTTGTGTAGAATAATTTTCAAATGGCATCAATGCTCTCCCATAATCCCGTAGAATGATGCAACAATGTTTGAAATATGAATACTAACCACTTATCCCGTGTAGAGAATACTAATTTCAGTTTTTTCAGTTATTATCACTGTCAATCAGTTTCCATCATTCTAGCATTAACTACGCTTGCAATGAAACATACATTTTCTTATTTTCTAATTGAAACGTTTAAATTTTTGAAAAATTATACATTTTTTAACAAAAGAAGTTATTAAGTATTTTTCTACAAAATTGGATGTAATAATGCAATACCCAACTGCAAAAAAATTGAAAAAATGTAAAAAAGGCAAAACTGAAAAATAAAATTTTAGTAATTTAGGCCTATTTCGCTTTATATATTAAATTCAAAATCAAACGTAAATAATCTACCATGGAAACGGTACGGAGCACCGATCGTTAATATTAAAGAATACCACAAACGATTTACAATGCGTAACTCGGCGGATGTACACAAAACAATTGAACACAATAAAAAAAAGTGTTAACTCGTTCAAGCGAGACATAAAAAAACAATATAATTTCAATTTCTATTCTGACATCAGACAAATCTAGCCACCCGAAGGCATAAAACACCACGGGCACCTACCTAATTCGCACCACACCAAAAGATTCGGGCGACAAAGACATGGAATTTTATCCATGGTAATAAAAAAAACATCCATGGTCCCTTTTTTTGCTTTTCAGCAAGATGAGAAGCAGCTCATGAATGTTTAATGCTTTCATTAACTCAAGGGTATTAGCGTCCGGGCCCGGGAACGGTCTTGCGACTTGCGACGCGCAACTGCTACTCTGACTCGCTCTGCTCATTCATTAGCAATTCGGCAATTCGGGGAGCGTACAGCGAAAAGGTGTAACATAAACAAAACAATCAGCACCACAACAAAATACTGCTGCTAACAAATTATCAAAAAAAAACGCGACTTCCAGCCATAATTAGAGGTCACACTAGCGAGTGGAAAGCATCGAAAATCAGCAAACTCCGAAAATGCTGCTGGCAGATTCAACTCGCTGCACAGTGTGCTACATTATTGCGCAACACATAAACCAGAGACCATCCTCGGACGACGACGAATGATCTCATGTTTCATCTCTGCGTGTTTGTACTCGATATTGTTTCATGTTTCGGGCAGTTTTATTTTTTGGAATGCTGCGGCGGTCCACGGCTCAACACTGGCGGAGAGCGTAGCCCCACAACCGAATGGCCAGTGCCATGAAGTCATACATCAAAAGAAATCATAACCAAGAGTCAACACTTTACGGCCGACTGACGTGGGGACGTGGCCGTACCCGCGTGCATGAGAAGCGCGAGTCCATATTTCAACTCGCACAATTTTCTCTCCTATTTGTTATTGATGTGTGTAAATACAGTGTGGGATGAGACGCGTCGGTGCTGGAAGACTTCGCGGAACTGTTGCGCGAAACCGGGACAAACCCAACCCAAGCAACCCAAGCCCCGGTCGGTTTATTGGTGGTTTCGGGCGACATCATCATGCCGTTACTCCACTCAAACAGAAAACAACAAAAAAATGGTCGGTCGCTTTTGACTGCAGCAGTAATGGAGCCAGTTCGTGCATCAGCACCGCACGGATATGCAGGATGTAGCGGAGCATGTACCAAAAACGGGGAGAATACCCACAGACCCCCCTCCGTGCGGCTGCGGTCCGGCTGGGCACGGCGGTCCAGAGAGTGTGTGCAAAAATAATAATTCAATTTATACACAATTTGCTTTCATTTGAGGCATGTCACTACTGGTGCGGCTTTGCGCGGCTTTTTTTGCCCTCCTGCTTGCTCGCCAGTGTTTGGGTTTTATTTCGCTACTACTTTTTCCGCAGTTTTATTGTACCACCGTGGACCGCCGTGGACCGCCGTGGCCCGTCTGTGTTTGTGTGCGTGTATGAGTAAGTGTGGTTTTATGGTTTGGGAAATGGTGGAACAACGACGCACGCTTGAAGCTAAATTTTGTCGATAGCTTTTATGCGGCACGATCAGTACAAAATTGAGTCGATTGGATAAATTTGCGTTACCCGTCCGCAGTCCGTCAGTCAGTCAGTCCGCCTCTGGACAGTGCGTTATTTTTTTAGTTTTAGTTTATAATTCAACTCGCGTGGTTTTTTAATTGCTTGCGCACATGATATTTTATTGTAGAGCGAACACACAAAACAGTAATTAAATTAAAGTTGATTACAAAAAGATCAAACTCAAATAAAGTCCGAACCTATAACCTCTTCTCTAGGATCCAAAATTAACTAACAACAACGCTCGACTGGAATGAACGTAAAAATGCCTCATATGAGTTGAAAGATGTGTTGTATATGTTTCAATGTGGATACGTTTGTTCTCTTT
>JXXA01013445.1:0-14746 GCA_000956255.1 Anopheles punctulatus
AATAAACGTGAAAAAAGTCCTCTGCTCGCGTTCAACAATACTTCGCGCTGATTCCAGGAAACATACCTGATAATCGCTGCCGATTTACCTTGCCGCAAAATTGACAACCCACTGGGAACGCATTAATAAAACCCGGCATTGCTCAACCCTTCGGCCTGCGGAAAGATTCGTCCCAAAACCCACCGAACGAGCTTTAGCGTCCTTTAGCTCTGGGCGTCACATGACTAATCGGTCGGGGCTTGCTTTTGTGCATTTTACGGGCCACAACAAAAAAAAAGCCATTCGACTTTGGTGTCGGTGCGGAATCTGCTGCGAATACGAGCATTTCTCTAATTCCACCGCCACCACTACCGTGCGCCCCATAAATAACCATTATGACACTATTTTGGGGGCGATTTCGGCGATTCTGTTACGGGGGGTTTGTTCTGTTGTGTGTTTTTTTTGTGCTGATAATTTCGTACATTTTTGCGATCCTTTCAGCGATCGATCGAGGGTCCAGCGCATCAGACTGACGAACCCATTGGGTCCAGGTGGGAATTTAAAAGGCTCGCTGCGGGAGCCGCGCTCCGATACGCGCGCCACGAATCCTTGCGCGGCTGGGATGAACCTAAAAACAAGCCATTTATCTGCAGCCGATTCTCCGGGTACAATCGATCGAATTTTTTTTTTCGAGCGGGTTTTTCGATCGATCGATTCCATTTGGGGTTATGGTTTGTTTTGCATTTTATTTTTATTTTTTACCACGAAAAAAAAGTACTAAAAATTCTCGATTCGATTAATTTTCTCGCCTTGCTCGCGACGGTCGGACTTGTCGAAAAGACAGCGCTCCCGACCAGCGTCGGTAACGTTAGGGTCTCACTTCCACCAATCATAAACCGGTTCCGGCGTTTGCAAAAATCTCGCGAAAACGAACGCATTTTCGTAACGCTATGCGATCGGTGCGATGGCTTTTTGCGGGAAATGGCATCAAATAGCCATCAAAAGAGCGAATCATAAAGAGCAGTTGAAATTCAATTGGACCAGTTTAGGTTTAATGATTGAAATTTCGCTTCAAACGCCATTACTGTTTATTGCTTATTTTTGCTTTTCGAAACGTTTATATCCTTGGTTGGACGGTTTGCTTCGGAGTGAAACAAAATCACTATCAAAATGGGCTTGCTTTGAGTTGTGGTTGAGCAGATTTTTAAAATTGCGTTGAATATTTAAAAAATAAATAAAAAGCCGTCGGGAAAGAAGGGGTTTTCACGTAACATGGTATATGCTTGGATATTTCAGCCACAACTCCCTTGATTAATGCACTTACCTTCATTATATACAACTGTTGGTTGTTTCGTTTGACTTTGACCCTGGAAAATGCGGCTTTTCTAGATTACATTTTCGTTGCGATCCTCCTTTCGTAAAGCCTCCCGTTCCATTTTGTTTTCTTTTCCTTTTCAACACATACACTCGCACACTAAGTTTGCCACAGCACTATTAGAGAATTTTATCTCGATATTAGAACAATTTTTATCCATTTTTCTGATAAACTTTCTCCATCTCTTATCGCTGCAGAAACATTTCAATCGCACTCTTCTCGCTCTGCTCCTTCCTGGCGCACCTTACGACACATTTCGCAGAAATATTCGCGCAGATTTGCCGTATCTAGTTGGTGAGAGTTTCATCTCCTCCAACCGCGAACCCAACGTGTCAATGCTCCTTCCGCATTCGGTTGAAAAATTCTCCCGCTATCAAGATTATCGACGAACGCAAATCATGCCCGAAAGGCTGCACACAAAAACTCGCCGGTGGTATTTCGCGCGCTCAACCCCACACGCCGATCGCGATCCTCGCGCGTAGGATTTCAAAACACCGAAACCAGCAGCAACAAAAAAGAAAACGAATAACGTGTGCGCACGTCTAATCGTAACCGTTATTCGTCCGGGACTGGCTATGGAATCTCGCGCTTCTCGCGCGCGCTCTCTTCGCATCCGCCGATTGTGGTGCGATTTCACATACAGCCACCACCACCCGGCGGGGGTAAAGCGAGTAAATAAGCGCCACCATCGATGCGAACCGATGCCGAGGGGGGTGCGAGAGAGAGAGAGAGAAAGAGCATACGAGTGGCTGGCGAAGGTTGGAAGCTGCAGCGCACCCACGGGATGGAAGAAGCGAATGAAGTGGGATAAACGCAAAATGCATTCACTCTCGTTCGTTAGCTCCGCCCTGTTTTTTTTCCGTTTGCCGTTCGCTTCCCCTTTCCGTTTCCGTGTTTTTTCTTTCCTTCGTCCTTGCTCGGTTCGGCAGGGGATTTTTCACCCTTGGTGGGTGAGTTTTCTCTCGGTGAAGTTTGGTAGTTTGCCGCGTTCGCTCCGCAGAACACATCGCATTTACATCGATTTTATTAGGTCATTTTTTACAACATTATTCAATTGTTCGAGCCAGTCGGGATCCTCCGGTTGGGGGAAAAAAATTCTTCTTGCTCGTTAGATCAAAGATATGTAGCGTGCTCGCAAGGGCTTCCATCACTGTCACTCTCACTGTTCCCATTTGGTCGGGTCTTTTCCCTGTTCCGGCGGCGGGCGCAAAACCGAACATCCCGGTTTCGGCAACAACAATTAGCACAACGCAACGAACTCCGCGCGACAGGAGGGAGCGAATTAAAGAGGAACGTTTTTGGCAGCTACATCTGATTTGAGGCTGTCGTGCTTAAAGAGTCGCACGATTTATGTGTTACAAAGGTGCTTAATGTCCGCCGATTTTACAGCTTTCGTTTATTCGTTTTTTTTTGACACAATTATTCCATGACAATTATTAGTACGTTGACATTACAATATTCGTTTTTGGTTACATCTATGAATTTATAGATATTTTCCAAAACTTTAAAAAAATGAACCTATTTTTTCTTGAACATAAAACCATAAACATCCTTGGTAAAAAAGATTTGCAAATATTAATAGTTTAAAATACTCTAAAAAAGAATTTGTGTTGCCAATCGCATATTGTGACCGTTCCTTCCAAATAAATGTAATTAAATGAAATACAATATGAAACAAATAAGGGCTACGAACAAAATTATTATTACAATCTATTTGAATTGTTGTGAATATTTTTCATTCCAACAATTTAGCTTGGTTCGTATACTAAGAATTATTTTATTCTGATTGAATTCCGATTTAAGATTCGAACAATTTCATTCAATTGGTGTATTCAATCGACGGAAATTGCTAAGTACATCCTTGTTTTTTGCATGCACATTTTACTTTAAATGAGAGCTGTTTTAGATTTTCGTTTCCTTTCCTTATTTATTTATTTTTTATTTATAAGAAGTATCGAATTAGAATAAGAATATTTTGGATGATTTAATGACGTTTTTCTGCACATTCCTGTGAATATAGTTGCGCCGCATCGTTCATTTCCTTGCAGATAATCATCGGAACGAAACATTGTTGCTCTCACCGGTGCCCACGTACAACGGCTTCTCCTTCACGTGCCTATCGATGGATTGTCACGTAAATCAACCGAACCCCCGCCGGCCGCCTGCTTCCGCGCCCATTTTCCGCCCTGTGTAGACAGATGGCAACCGAGATGGCAATTCATATGCGAAGGAAGTCCGGTGCGCTGTGAACAAAACAAACAAAACAACGTGCCGAGAGGGGAAGGGGTGGGACAAAAACGCCTCAGACACAATCAGCTTCACTAGTACGATTCAATTTTTGCCCACTTTTACTGTATCGCTTATCCCATCTGGAAGTTTTCTTTACTGCCCGCGTCTGCCCATGAATGACGCACAAATGGTATGGTCCCTCTGGAGGCACGGAGAGAGCCAGTGGTTGATGAAATTTTATTGTTCTAATAAACCCACTCACATGCGCAGTCCCTTTTCTCCCAAGATCCCAACGCGCGGGTCTTTGGTGAAGTGAACGAGCGAGACGAAACATGTGACGGTCAAGTCGAAAAAACTATTTCTCAATTAAGAAATTATTATCGAACGACGCCACAGACCACACCGGTCACCCTTCGCCTTCGTATCGTTTGTCGTAGGCACACGTCCACGTGTGGTTTATTTTTTTTTACCTTTTTCCTTGTTGCTGGTGAAACTTTGTTCGCCACACTGTTTTTTTCCCATCGGCAATAGGCGGCCAATTTTTCATGCGAACGCTCGCTGCCGCTGCTCTCGTTGCTGATTACATTTTACGAGTCCTGTCAGTCACTCAGCGGTCCAGGGTCGTCCATCGGAATCGGAATGTAAGTTGTAAACCGAATTGGTGCCAACACGTGCACGCCAGCCCGGTGTCTGTGTGTGAGCTAGCGTTTTCGATCTTGATCGCGGAAACCGTTACAGGGACACACCCGGAAAAGCCTTCGGTGACGGGCGCGTTTCTTCGGTGACATTTATGTGCCGGGTTTTGTTTTAATTAACCGCGAGACAAATGTGCGAGCGAGACAGAGAGAGAGAGAGAGACGGAGCCTCTTCATCGAAGGTTATTAGCGAACAAGGGAAACATAGATTGGATGGAAGAGATAATGGTATGCTCAAGAAGTTTGATGGTTTAATTTCAATAAACAAATCAGTCAAAATTGGGGTTCACTGTAGCGCTTACAATGTGTCAAATGAAGTTCGGACTGTAATCCAATAGATGGCGTTGTTTGAACGCTAAACTATGTCTCTAGCAAACGCTTACAATCTTTCTCTACAGATGGCGTTGGTGGTCAATTAGTACTTCTCTGATTTTTTTTCCTTTTTGCACTCGATCTGTCTATTTGAGGATTTATCCAAATTCTTGCTTGTGTTAATGTTCTTAATGAAAGTAACCTTTTTTATATTGAGTAATGATGCATTGCTGCTTTAAGTGAATCAAAAATAACGAAATCCACAAAGATTCCATCCTCATCTATTCTTGCGTCTAACCTGTATCAATCTCGGCTTAACCCGCCCGTGGAGCTACCATTCCCAGGGCACACTTGCCACGCACCGGAACGTAAGTGGGGCCCACCGAACAAACGCTCGACTCGACGGGCGGTGGCGCTAGAGCGCATTCTAAGCCTCCGAAACGGTCCGATGAAAAATAGTTCCTAAATCAAAGCACAAACCCACCCGGATAGGTTTACAGCGCAGACTGCTAGCTGGGTGAAGCTGCGGTCTATCTTTCTTCTCCCAGCGGCTATCCCACCGCTTAGACGGGATGGGTTCACGCGCGTCAAGTGGTTTGAGCCGGTACGTCGATCCGGTTGCGGCATGCGGCATCCAGTATCGCAATTATCCTCCCCATTGAGCGCGAAACAGCCAGCCGACCCGTATCACCGGGGGAGGTCAAACTGATCCCGATCCCACACCAGCCTCCACCCTGCGCAAGCTCCGCCAAACGTAATAATCACGTGGAATGGCATTCAACGAAAAGAAAAAAAAACCACCCATCGGCCATCGATTCCATCGGCGCGGCCTGTGGTGCGTGTAAATAAATTTGTAATCGATTTGAGTCAGCAATTGTGCGGAAATTAATAGTCTTTCGCCTCCCCGTCAGGCTCCGGTCGGGAACGGATCGGGTTTACGCTCAAACGTCAAACGATGATTCAAACGTGAGCATTCGTTCGAGCCTTTTTTCTTCCTCCATCGAGGGGCTCGCAATTGGGTACCATAAATCGCCACCACCGTTGCGTACTTCGTCAACGAGGTTGGTGGATGCTTTCAGGCACGCTGGATCGAGAGGTTTTTCCCCGTAGCGACCCATTTCTATAGCCGCTCCGTTGCGGAAACCTGCGCTACGAGCCGTGGCCCGAACTGTCAAATGATAATTTGCAATGTGCTAAAATTTATTTTATTATTAACACAAACGCGGCATGGAGCCACGGGCAGTGCGGTTTGTGGTTTTTTTTAATTTTTTTGCAGAACCAAAACTGAAGCGCGTGAAGATTGCACCCAGCGGTGCAGCGCTGCAGTTGCAGTTTGCAGGCTTCCGTCCCGCGTGCGATGAGCGATCGGTAACGATGATTCGAAATCGGCGGGAGATTTTGTGCTGCATTCTTACACAACAATTCGCCACCCATGCCAGCGGAAAGGTGCAAGATCGCGATGCGTTGAAATCGATCGGTAATCGAACCGGGTTCGGCTTCTGGGATTGGATTTGCGCTTTGGAAAACGCTTTAAAAATCGCCAACTGGAGACGCGGCTCGCACGGAGGCTCACAGACACTCTTCGGGATGGGTTGTGTGTGTGTTTATTTTTTTTTATCTTTTCACCCCAGGCGCTGCCGCTGAAAAATGAATGCATATTTCACCACGTAACCCGCACGGCGAACGGCCGCGGGAGCCAACTCGCTAACCGAACCGAACCTGGTGAAGAGGACGTTGAAAAACGGACGACGCGTCCAGATTAATGCGTCGGATGCACCCATCTGCACGCGTGCGGATGGTTGTGGAAATTGCGAATTCATAGATGATAACTTTTGCGCAGGTTAATGGTGGTTCCATTTTTTTTCTGTGTGCTTGGTGAAATGAGAGAAAGAGGTGACGTAAGAGCCTCCATCAACAATTGGTTTATAAAAATGAGGAATTTTTATTTTTAATTTCAAGCTGACACAATAGTTTAGGCTAATTTTGGTCAATGTTTTATTTTTAAATTATAAACAAAATGCAAAAAACAGGCATAGTTTGCTTTTAGATGTGTTAAACATGAATAAATAGCTCATGCGTCTTGTCAAAGGAAGCTTTATAAGGTTCGCAATAGATGGCGCTGATGGGACAATTCGTTCTAAAATAGTACATTAGCATCTGTCCTACAACTTTTATACTCAATACTTTATACTGCCCTAGATAGAATTTTATACTGCAAAAGATGACGTTGGTCGTTACCTTCTTTGTATATTTTATATACTATTAATTGTTTATAGGGATTTTTCTACTATCGATTCGGTATTTTATGCCTATCTAAGTTAATTAGCTATTGAATGATAAGGCTGTTTGCATTTTTGGTGTATTATTTTCATGCTTATTATGGTATTTCAAATGTTTCAACGAATTCTGTATTTTAATAATAAGTGCTTGCGTATATAAATAGTTTTATAGTTTCATTTTCATTTAAACAAATTCTCTCCATTTACATAGTGCTAGCTTGTGCGCATTGCAATCATGCTTATAATAGTGTTTGCTCTAGGTATCCGGTGCTTTTAGCTCTGGAATTTTTACAGCTGCTTAGTTTTTCATTTTCATCCCGCATGAGATCTTCAATGCATCCAGATACCGAAATCAATTTTTCACAAGTCCAATTTCGTTCTTTAGCCAACAACACTCCATGTGAAAAATGGGCATTATTCATCACTAGTGGACCGAAAATCCGACGCATGCGGACGAAATATTTCTCAGCCCGCTTCGATTTCATTGCTCACTTCGCGTTGCTTTAAACACGCGGCCCCTATCAAGATGCGTTTCACGATTGTCTTAATCAACCGGTCCCGGGGAAGATAAAGAAACCCGGCCTTTCAAGGAGGCCAAGATGTATCCGTTGCCCATCATTCACCTGTTCCTGTGGGTTCCAGGGCATGCGGAAAATTAAACAAACAACCTTCATACGGCTATCGCTATAAAAATTTTGGGAAAGCCCACCGCCCGTCAGCCAGCCAAACGCACACGCACCGGGCAAAACATACGCCCATCAAACGCGTGCGTGCGCCCTTCCCACCGTGCCACACGCCACACCGGTTTCGGTTCAATAAATTATACGCCCCGTATCGACGTGCGCTTTTCAATCAATCGAGTGGCACCTGTTGAGTCGTTCCGACTTTGTAGGACATTAAAGCGCGAATAATTTTCGCCCCCTTCCGCTCCGCTCCCTTCCACTCCCGGATTAGAATTCGTTCCATCTGGCAGTTCTCCTAGCAAGAGAGCCACACATTCCTGGAGATGGTTCCCATGGGAAGTACGAAGTTCTAGCACTAGGTTCTCTAGTGGTAGTAAAAATGGCAGTAAACAGCAATTAGACGGACTGCGTCTGATCATGATCCGCACCCAGGCATTTGCTGCTTCCGTCGTAGCGCCAACTCCGACATGCGCCCCATTTTTACGGGTGGGAAAACTCGACGTGACATCCACCCCGTGGGGTGGACAATTGCTCTAATTGACACCAGTGGCCGGTGTCGCCAGCGCATGGGATCCATCCGTTCTCGCTTCGCTTCGATTATGATCTGGATCCGGTGGATCCGTGCGCTTCTTGTGCCTCAGCACAGTCTTCCTTGCCACTCTTGTTTCTAGTTTTCTATTCCAAACCGCGGTCCATGCCGATCGATAAATCTTCAAAAATCGTTACCCTCCCGGCGGGTGGTGGTGCTATGCTCCAGCAGCCAACCAGCCAGCCAGTACGATACAGGCAGTCGTGATCGTGATTTTCGTGCGACCGATTGGTGGAACCTCGCACGCCGGCAATCAGAGACCGCGGGCACAGGTTGATAACCAACGCGATGCTTCGAGGCTCCGCGTGTTTGAGAAATGAGCACGACCAATCGGTCGGACCTATTTGTACTGCTCAGGCACCATTAACATATTAATTTATCAAATTAATTACCATCGTAAACTGGCTGGCTGGCTAGCTGGCTGGCGCGAGAAGGCTCTCCCGGGCTCGATTTCCTACTTCATGGGGCGATGATGCCGGGAAGAAAAGGCACCGGGGCGACTACGCGAGCATCCCGCACCAGCATCGGCATGTTGTGGCTTGTTGTGTGAGTAATTTGTTCACAACCCGAGCGCCCTCTTGCGGGTCGGTTTCGGTCTCCCGTCGAGCCTGCCTGCAGACCCTGCGGCATGTACCCGCGTGCGTGTGTGTCACCGATTTTTGGGAAACAATTTGTCAATTTTTCCCACTCTCCGCCCGTCTGCGACTTTCGCCATCTGTGTGGCGGGGGCGGGCGGGCGGATAGACAATTTTCATGGATTAACGAGCGGTACGTGGCCGTGGTTTCATATTTCTCCCGCGGTGTTTGTTTGGTTTGGTTTGGATGCGGTTCGAGACCCGGAATCGCACCTAGTTTGGCGCACCGCAAGTGGCCTCATCCATTTCCAGTCTGCAGGCGCTCACTTATCATCCATTCGATGTGGCTGCCCGACCGAGGGGTGCAGGGGGAGCGTATTTGGCGTTATGTATGAACGATATTTTTTCCTACGCTTAAGGTCATGGTGTAACGAGAAAAGTTCGATTCGGTTCGATTCGGTTCGATTTTTCGTGCAATATTTTGATGGCTTTATTGGTTTAATCGCTGCGCTCGGATAGATTGATTTTCAATTTTCTTTTTGGATTGAATTATCTTCATATGTTTACTTTTTTTATTTGTTTAGTTTGTTCAATTACTTAACTTTTTATTTTACACAATTTTCTTTCCTTTCCTTCTGTCCTGTATTGATTAAACACACACACATAATGCATGATTTGCTTAAAGTCATTTCTGTCCTATCATATCATCATTTTTAATAAGTGTTTTTTTCGTATTATGTTTCTGCGCATTTTTTTGTTGCTTTTCACTACACTTTTCCTTTTAATTCATAATTTTTGTAGATTTTTCTTCCTTTCAAATGACACCTCCTTTCATCGACGGCTGCACTCCAATTCACTTATTACTTTACTGTTTGCTTTATCAAAATATGTAATAATCTTGTATTGCTGTGTTTCAAATGGTGTTCGATCCGTTTTTCTTGTCTAAACGTTGTTTTATTCCGCGTGTGGTTGTTTTTTTTTTAAATTCATTTCAGTTTATCTTTATGCATTTTGTTTTTTGTTTGTTGTGTTTCACTAAGCTAAGTTTGCGCTAAGCCATAACTTGGCTTGCAGTCGAGAAAAAAAGGTTTTCTGTACGATAGCAGGAACTCAGATTTAATTTGAGACATTTTTTTAAATGCTTCATGCTTTAAACGATCTTGTTTTGTTGTTTTTACGCACGAGTTTGAACAGTCTTTTTTCGTCCCTCTTGTTTTGAATAATTTCGTGTCATTATTTGTTGTTGCACGTTTTCCTTCGTATTTTTGTTTGTTTATTTGTTGTACACAATTAATCATTTAGTTTATCATTTATTGTTTTTCGTTTGACTTGCTTTGCATTCACCCAACAGTTCATACGTTATTTTTTGCAAAACTTTTTTCTCCTCACATTATCGTTTCCACAATTTTTGTAACGCCCCATTGGTAGGAATTATCATTCAAACCAAAGGAAAACACAACTTGCGCGAGGAGCAAGCGTTAGTTTTTTAATCCGGAAAAGGCTCTCTCGTAGAGGCCTTTTTACCTTTCCTGCAGCTACGGGTGGAGAGAAAAAAAACGTTCGCAGTCGGAACGGCAACACAAAACTTATCACCAACGCAAACCACAACACGCCGGAGAAGGCATGCAACAGTGTAAATAATAACAAAAAAATGGACTTAAACTTCAACGGGTAGAAAAAAAAACCGGCGGAGAGAGACGAAGGAAAAAAACGACCGCGCATAAATAAACCGCCCTATGACGGCGACCATTGCGACCGCGCGCGCACGGCCAAACATTCCGCACCGTCATGACTCACGGCGGCGGGGCTCCCCCTGACCAACTGACAATGGAGATCTGTCGAGGGCGAGCTGGAATGTCTAGCTGGCTGCGGGATGATGCGGGATGTTGTTTCTATTTTTTATTTTTTTTTTGTTGGTGTGGATTTTAACCATTTTTTTGAGGAAGCCGCGATCAAAAGACTTCAACGCCCGCCACACGAGATCACAAGGAAGTGATGATACCGACGATGGGTGTTGGTCCCCTCGTATTCCTCTTCCCGTTTTCGGCATTTATCGATACAATTATTCGTTGGCCGGTTGGACGCGCTCGGTGACCCAAAGTGTCAGCGGGTTCACAGGTCAGGGGGCGAATGAATGACATTTCGAACAAAACGTTTGGTCGGCTGGCCGGCTCGCTAAGCCCACTCGAGACGTCGGTCCCTTTTGCATCAGGTGTACCGGCTTCTCGACAGGGCATTTCCGACCCGGTAGGATTGTTTTCGTTCAATTTTTCAAATAAAAATATTTACTCAAACTTTGCTTCCCGTTTCCACGAGCTTCGCGCAGGATCGCGCGTGGGAACGACGTAATGCAGCTTGTGCAGCTACAGCGACGCTACCAGTGATGACAGCTTTCGCTCGATCATCCGGCCGAATTAGCGCGGCGCGAATGTATGGCCAGCGCCGAGGCTCGTCGCTTAAAGCCATATTTTAAAACCTGTCGTCCGCCAGGTCAGCGCCATTCGATTCGCGCGGGTTCGCCGGGTATGGAAATCATTTTCTTAATTATATTCATACACGTACACAACAAACAAACCCAGGGAGACAAACGTAAAAAAAAAAGAAAACATCACGCGACACTAGCACGCGTGCGCGCGCGAGCCCGCTCTCCGTCCGGAGATTTATCATTTTGTCAAATTAAAAATAACAATCCAATCCGCAAAAAAAAAGATAAAGCCAAACGGCTTGTGTCCGCCATGGTAACCACGGGCGAGAATGAGGTTATGAAAAATTGCCAGAATTTACATAAACTTGTTCAACTACTGTTGACACCTGAGAGGCTCCGGCCAGAGCAGCAGCGTCTTGCGGCGACATCGCCTGCCCGGTGTTATGTTTCAAACATGCTTCTGCATTTCAAATGTTGGAACGCTCGCACGGGTGGACATCGTTTTCCTTCACTTGCAGCGCTTTCGAAGTGATCGCGAGAGGGAGAAAGGTAGCTCAACAACAACGAAAAAACAGAAAATCCTGTGTACACGCGACACAGCTCGCTCTCAGAACCGGGCTGGAATTATGTTATATTGCGCCACGGTGCGGTCCACGGTACGACGGCCCAATAAATCACTCACGCTTCGAGGCTGTTTTAATGTTTTGATGTTGTGCATTTTAGTGCTTTTTTTTCTCTCTTGCAAGGTGGCAAGGTTTGCGAAAAGTGTTAAACATCTTCACGCATCCATCTTGCTACCGTCGGTTTTGTGGATAAATTTTGTTTCAAAAATGTTAAAACTTTTGTACCAACAAAAAAAAAAAATCAACAATATTCTGACGGATGCCTACATGACCTGATGTGCTGGACGTACATGATTAATAGTCCTAAAATTCATCATCACCATACCCACCCTGGCCCTTCTTGGTGTCGACCGTTCCATAGCTTGGCATGAGTAAACAATTTAATTCAATACCTCCTCCTGAACAACGGTCCTGGAACGGAGTAGAGAGAAGAAAAGTAACTACCACAAGAATAAATAGACACACTTGGGACAGATACAATATTATCAGAACTCCGGCTTTGGACCTCCACTGCAGGGCAGTTGACCCGATCAAATAGATTCGTCATAGCAGGTTCACCCCCCGGCCCCGGCTAACGATGGCCGGGCAACTGGACAGCAACATTTTAGTGTTGCAAGGCATTCGCCAACACACACCGCTGGGCAACGGCGGCGGTAAGCGAGACGCGGGGCAAATCATATTTTTCCCATTTTTATTGCTCACGGGGTGGGCAAGTTCGAACGCCCCTCTCTGTATAAAGCAAAAAAAGGAGGGGGAGGGCAAGGTAGGGGGTAGGCGTGATATTTGTCATTGATGCTACACCGACGCTGTCCAGTTTGGGTGGACCTCCAGCGATGTTTCTACGGTCCCAAAGAAGGCTTTGCTGCATGGGGCGTTTTGCCGAGTGGGCTTCTTTGCAAGGTGTATATCAATTACACCTCGTCTGCCCCCGAGGGTGATGATGGGCACGTTCTCGAAGTGGTGGCCTTTTCTGTTTGCTGCCCTGTACGGCTGCCCATTCGATGCCGATAGTACGATGGCCGATGTTTATGGCGCTGGATGCTGTGCGTACGGGGTTCATACATGGCCAGCAGGAGCACCTGAAATGGGGTCGTGCAGAAGTTCTTGTTTAGGGCATGAGCATCGTTGGAATCGTTGATGAATGCATTATGAGAGCCGGTAGAGGGTGAATCTTTAAAAAACGTTTGCAATTTATAGGTATCGATCGTGCATCCTGTGAATAACTAATTCATTACACAAAAAGCATCTTTCTTGATCAGTCATCAGGTACGAAGTGTTAGTCATCTTCATTTTACTCACCGTCAATTCATGTGACAACTGTCAAAAGCGGAGCGTGGGACGTTGACAGGACAGTGTTTGACAACATTCGATGGGCAAAGAATTAAGGTTGACAACAAAGAAAAAATTATTTTTTTTGGTGAGACTTTGGCAACAATTAATTTTTTAGTTGTAGTTGTCGTTATTGAAACTGAAATACTTGTAGATTTAGGAGCATTTATGTAAATATTCTCGTAATAATTACATGGTTACATTTATAATAAAAACAATATTCACTCTTCCCATGTTCTGCATGAAACACTCCTCCTAGGGCCTTCCAGAAATTCAAACAAGACCTCATCCCTCATCAAACGCATGCCGAATGGAAATTTTTGCTATCGAACGCGATAACGTTCCTCCCCGACTGCACTATCCGGCGTTCCCGGGGCACATGGCGCACGATAACCAAGGAGAAAAGGTACACCGGAAAGGCGCTCGGAAGCATCGCACAATCGCAAACGAACCGCCAAGGAAACTGCTCTCCCAGTGCTCCTTTTTTTCCGCTCCACCATCAAACCCAGTGACGCCACGTGAGGAAACGTGTCGTTCGCGTGTTTGACGCCACAAAACCCCCCCTCGGCGAGGTGCACCTCTTTTATTTGGTCCTGTTTCCTGGTGTTTTTTTTAATCGCTCATATTGAAGTCTGGTCGAAGAAAAACCCGGCTCGCCGGCTGTTCTAGTTTCGGACGGGTGGTAAGAATCGCGTTTTTTCTTCTTCCGTTCACCTAGTTTAACGAAAATGTACGAAAAAGGCTTCCGTTGACCGATGCGTGTCTTGACTTAAGGGTGACGCTCTACGATGACTCTCAATGTGTCGAATGTCTTCGAGCTAGCTGGGATGCCGGGAGTGTACGTGACCGCCTCGGACCACGTGCAGCGTACGCAACCTCGTCTGCTTACCGAATTTAAATAACAAGCACTGCGTGGAGAGTCTAGCTATGAAAGTAGTAGTAGTCACTGGTCCCACTAGCGGACTCGAGCGGGAACCTTACGAAAGTAGCTATTTACTTTCCGGCGGCCATGTTTTGCTAACATCGTTGCACTTGCGCGGCCATTACGTAATGGCCCGTAAGTTGACGTTTCTACCTGTAAGCGTATATCCATGCCCGTCTCCTATTACTACGCAAAGTAAATGTTTTGAAAATCCTATCGGTAAAATTAAGAATAGTTTTGAAATTAGATCCACGTCACATGGGAGTGAAGCAGAACGTTTCTAGCCAACAGTTACGTAATACTGTTGTTTCTTTCCAGCGTCGTGTCGTTTTACCCGCGAAAGTTAAGTAACCTTTCGTGCAAATAATCTAAGCGTATGTGAGCTTTTGCACAACAAAATAAGGTGGAGTTCTCGGGGAAAGCTTTTTTTTTGCAGGCATAGAAACGATAGACACGGGGTGGGGTGGATAGAAAAATGTTAGGTTCTTTTTGCCACCTTTTTCCGCAGGACAGACATTTGCTCCGTTTTTCTCAGACAAAGTATTGCGTACTTCTTGTTTCATGTTCGACTTCTTCTGAAATAATCT
This sequence comes from Anopheles punctulatus, assembly GCA_000956255.1. Taxonomy (NCBI): domain Eukaryota; kingdom Metazoa; phylum Arthropoda; class Insecta; order Diptera; family Culicidae; genus Anopheles; species Anopheles punctulatus. The sequence goes on from JXXA01013445.1 coordinate 14,603, forward strand.
AAACGCGAATTATGTGCATTTTTTATATAAAACAAATCATTAGCGTTAGCATCATGGTCACGTTCTTGGGCCTAGCGGCGACGCCTAGGAATGTTTGGTTATGGCTTCAGGAATTTTTAGCCGGCATGTTTCCGGCAGTATTCT
>JXXA01013454.1:0-11595 GCA_000956255.1 Anopheles punctulatus
AAATCTTGGCTTTGCAGTCAACATTGTAAAGGAACACACTACCATGCACGTTAAAATAAAATATATATCGTAGTATGAAATTAACATCTAGGTATCTTTAACCATGTTCATCGTACGACCTGTTTCACACTTCCACTTTAATTTAAATGACACCACCAGCAAACGGCTTTAAGATGTCCAGTCTCGTTTGCTTGCCGTTTGCCCATGAAGCCACTCAATTGTTCCGGCGCTGTAATAAAGTCATTAAGTAATGAATTTATTCCCGCCCGTAACAAGCGATGAACGCGGTGAACATACCGCTCGGTTACAGTGTTGCCAAACGTGAATATAAAACCACCCCGGAACGTCGGGACGATACGAGTATTAATCAATTTGAAAGCCTCGAGTCTCGTCTTGGTTGATTCCGTGTGCGACATATACACAGAAGTTTGCAGTGTGTGACTGGATTCAACTTGTTCCAGCGGTTCACCGCCAGAGGGCGACTGTACGATTAAACCTAAGTGGACCATATCTCTCTCTCTCTCTCGCTCCCCACCTCCCCGGTAATTAATTCAGTGCTTTATTAGAGATTTTATGGAGCGAGTGATCGTAAAAGCTGAAACTTTTACGATCGCCTCGGCTGCGGATCGATTCAGTGTAGTGCAGGAGGGCAGGATTCCTATTCAAGGCCGCGGACGCAGGATGTTGGCGATGCCTGAAACAAAGCGCAGCAATTTGGGATTTTGGCAGGCCATTCGCATATTGGCGTGACGATCAAAGTGGAGCTGTTTGGTTTAGTTTTTTTTTTCTATCTAGAAGCTTGTGGGCAAATTTCGGCGGAAATTGGTTTCGAATCAAACCGAAAGACAAAAGGTTGCGGGAACAGGGCGCAACTTGTTTCTTATTTACGACCAGGGAGCGCAACAAAGCTAAAGTATATCTTACAGGGGGCCATGGCCCGAAGGGGGGACGCCGTATCGGAGGCTACAGTCGTGTTCAAAAATTAAATCAATCCTCTCGGCTCATTTTCTAGCGGATCGGATTGATGGAATTTTCGAAACGTTTTAAAACCCATGTAAAGAATGCGTCCACCAGGTACGACACCCATATTTTTATGACCCTCCGCATAGGCCGGAGCATGCGGGCGAACGTTACCGGTGCGAGTTCGATTTTTGACACTAGTATTTTTACGACCACCAAAGTCCATTATCGGTGGATCGGATGGTGGGTTTTTAGGAGCAGTGGAGCGTTCACTGTTGGTGACCGTTTTTTTTCTTTTACGACCCTCGAACCATTTCGACGATATCGGAGGCCGGTGTTGGGACATTTAATAGCACTGGTTTTATTCTAAAGGTAATCTTCTTCCCTATCGCCCGGTCTAGACTAGTTCGAGTGGCTCGATGTGCTCACGATTGTTCGTGAGCGAAGTTAATCGTACAATTGCAATCGCGCTCTCGTTGTCGCAGCCGGGGTGAAGGTTTTTCTTAAGCAAATTGAAACACGGAAAACCGGCCACTCGCCGTGGCGAGCAGCGTTCATGTGGATAGCGAAGCAATAAATCTTGCACCGGGTCAGCGAAAAACCATCAGCCGTGTCCGGCGACCAGGCGTACCTGACCGTGATAGGGATCTCGATTAAACGTCGTGCCCGGCTAGACGAGAGCCGTCGTTTCGGTCGGATTTAGAGCTTGTTTTTTTTCGCATCCTTTTGCCAATAAAATCTTCCCTCTCTTTCCCATTTACCACCCAATCCTCTCCCACCCGAAACCGATAAACGATCAAACGCCGTACAAGCCGGATAATGAGTTTTCGGATCCGGCCCCGTCTCAGGATCGCACGGGCAGATAAAGAAAACGAACCGGCCAGGATGAGACGATGCCCCGTTTCCCGTCCGCTCCAACGGCACGGTCAGCGCGATCGCTAATTAGAGAACTATTCGGCTCACCGCCTTTCCTTATGAATATTGTCACCTGGCCAGTGGACGTGGGAAGCGGCCTTTCGCATTGGCCGGCCGGATTGATAGGCGCAGTTTCTGCTTTAATGGCTCACTCGATCAAACCCGTCCGTTGGGGCGCTGAAATGCGCGGACGGCGCAATTCAGTGGACGGCCGTTGGCTTCCTCAGCAGCAGAGTTAATTTGACGATCAATTTGGGATTGATCGATGTCGTCAACTTACCGCGCTGTTAGTGGTTTCATTTTCGCCCCGGCGCTTTTGTTTGGTGAAACGCGGAGTAAACGCCAATCGGTTCGTGGATCATTTGGCGATAGTGGTTGGGCTTAATGAGCGCAATATTGAAATAGAGAAACCAATAAAAATCGAACCGAGTCTAGGTTTGGAAATTGGCTGGTTGTGATTTATTTGTCGTGCGAAATTATTTGAATATTTTCAATGGCCGACATTTGCTTTTTGGCGCCTTAACCAGGGAATCCATGTCGGTGCTGTATTTTGCCGATTTTTGTTTTTGCGTTAACTACGTGGATTTTTTTTATGGTGGATCGTTATTCAGAGAAACTACTGTGCTAAATAATCAATACTAATAAAATCATAGCAAAATTCGGTTAAAAAGACGGGTACATTTTTGGTCAGTGCTGCTTTAACTTTTAGATGATATATATTCATCAAATTTTTATTTCTAATTCACAATAGATTGGAATACAAACAAAACATGAAACAAAATTTATTTCATATTTTATATCAGTGTATTTTCGTTCAAATACTCGCACGCATCACTCGTTGGTGCAGGTGTTGCCTAGTGATTGTCCATAATCGCAGATGACTAAAATGATAAAATAAAGTAGGAAATATGAAAGAAAATACCCCTCGTATAAAGAGTAATGTCAAAGATTTTTCAAGTCAACACATTTCTTTGCAATTCAACCTCAAAACCTGATATTTTGATGACACAGCTTAGGCTTAGAGTTAGACACAAATTAAGCCCTGTTTTACTACTATGCGCATCGACTTCTTCTTTGCCCATCAATATATCCTTTGTATAAATATCAATAAAATACCAATATGCAAAAATAATAATATTGATAAATATGTATGTCAGTATAAGTTGAATTGGAAAATTCATTTAAAGGCAAAATCCAGATATTTTATTTTTACGCGCTAGTCGTTAGAGATATAATTCAGAGCACGGCTAGGATCAATTTCTTCCAAAAAAGATTCTTTTCGTGGTGGGATCGGAGGAGTGTTGTAAAGGTCCCATCAGTTGAAGGTTCCATGAGTTGAAGGTCTCATCAGTTTGCCCTTTTCATTGAGCTAATCAAAATGTAAATTCGTTTTAGAGCTTCGGCTTAAATGAGCTAAATGGCTAGCTAGGCTAACTGAGCTAAAATAAGGTAAATTCGTATGATATAATTTGTGAATGACCAATATTCTACAGAACAATCTACTTGCTGAGACTCTTTAGTATGAGTTCTCGAATGTGTTAAATATGTTAAAATATTATGGCACCTGTAATTCTTGTATGGATACGATTAAGATTCGGTAAGGTAAAATTAGCTACCAGGTGTCGTTTAATTCAATGACAAATGACTCCTTAACGTCAGCAGTTGAAGATTGCGTTCGTTACCGTAGCGAAACAGTAGATTGCACTCAAAAACGCACACGACTTGAAGCCTCCGCTCAATTTGCTCACTCACCTTTGATTGCGACCTGAACCCGAACAAAGAACGTCCAAGCACTCGAGCTGCGATCGAGTTTTGATTTACACCTACCTACCACGGGGCGCTTGGTTCCAGCTCGCACACCCCACTAGCCCTCGAAAAGGGCATCCCACACGAACCGAATACGCGAACACGCGCGCTCGCACCCGAAACGCACGCCGGGGGCACCGTTTGTGATACGGCTTTAATTGATATTGCCTGTCGTCCCCGGCGCTCATTAATGTCGGCGCTGTGAGTGAGTGCAGAGCATTTGAAATGTAAATCGAATTGCGCTGCACCCACTGCGATATGCGTCGTTGCAACACCGGGTGCTCCATATATGTTGGTGGGTAGCGGACTCACCTGATGGGACCACTTTTCCAGCGCGAGCAGTGCGTGGTGAGAGCGACACTAAATTTGCCATAACCAGCCTGTCCATGGCAGCCACCTGAAGTTGGTGGGTTAGGAGCAGGGGAGCCGAGTTCGATTCCATCCGAAGCTGAGGCGAATGGATAGCTCTCCATCCACGGAGAGATCGATTAAATCAAACGCAATTACGTCCGTGCGGGTTTCGAAGTTAATTTTTGGAGAGATATTCCAAGGCACTAATAATGGACCACCCGAGCGGCGGTTGGGGTTAGTTTCTAGAGGCCTTTTTGGAGTGTGCTTGCGTGACGTTTATTTGAAAGGAAGATAGATTATTATGTAGGAAATGTTGAAACGAAATGTGAATAACAAAAAAAAACTAAAACACGCTGAGGAAATTATCTCTCCGATCCGCTGGTGGATGAAAATCGATCAAATTTTAAGTAAATTCACCGCACACGCTTTGAAGCTTCCCTTTCCGCGTCCAGTAATTGGAGGCAGGAACCCAACATTAGATGTCTCCCGCAGGGAGCCTATTTCTCTGCGGCAGCCAAACCGCTTCGTGTTAATAAAATTAAACCACCGTCCCGCTTCGGGTACGTGGCAACTGGCCACACCAGCAGCGGGAGCCTTTTGTCGGAAGGCACACTTCCGAGGGCATTCGGTTTTCAATTACATCCAGCCCCATGGAGCTTCTTATCCCTCATCAACCCATCGGTTCAGCCGGTGGGAGGCGCGCCGTGCGGTTGGTGCAGAGGTCGCGAAATATGTGTAGTTGTCGAAGCCAAACCGTCGGACTCTTTTGATCGAATCGGGCGAACCATTTCAATTACCACATTTTCCACACACATACCCCACACGTCAGGCTCCGTGGCACAAGGCACAGCGGCAGTCAAATTAGAGATGGAATCGATCGGATTGCTCTGCGGAAAGATTGCCCGAGGCACGTGAACCGCACCAGTAAGTAATGATCAAGGCGCGCTGGGTCAAGGAACGGTTTCGGACGTCGAACAAAACAGAAAAAAACCCCATGACAAATGATGGAAGCGGCTGTGAATGCACTGTGAAGCTGAAGAGCGGGCTAGGTCAAACGTGATAAGGGTAACGATTTTTTTTTAAAACGAGTATCGACACTCGACTGAAGCCGCAATGACAATGAGTGGAGCGTGAGTAATGGCATCACTTTTCACAAGAAATGCCACAAAAAAAACACGCCCGAAAGGAATCGCCAAATTGCACTCATCCGTCATGCGAGTGGATCATATTTTATGCTGCAAGCGAAGAGGCCGCCAAAGCCAGCCATACACGCGGAAGCTCATATTAGGAAAGCATCTGCCACCGAGAAGCAACTCCGGTGCGAGATCCGCCATAAATCACACCTGGATTTTGCGATGCTTGATAAATGGTTCCGGGTGCTACCACAGCACCGCGGCAGGACTCGATTGATCCGCCAGAAATATGGAGCATCACCTCCCCGGGTGGGGGGGAGCAATCCACCCTTGGAGGAAGCAATCCGAAACTCGCACGTTTCGTTGCCTCATGAGCCAATTTTCCTCCAGCGACTCCCGGTAATCGATGTTCGATAAGGCGACGCTGCGATGCATAAATCGCATGGGAACGATGGCTGTGTTTATCTCACAGCAGCAGCAGCGTGTTGTCCCCTCCGGTGCCGCACTGATGGGGCGGACGAGATTAGGGCCCGCGAAGGAACGAACCGCGTGTGGGATAGTGATGAAGATTTTTCCCACACCAGACGCGCGGCGTGTATGCCTCGCTAATGCATGTAAAATTGTGACAAATGTGAGAATTAAATCTCATTATAATAAACACCCTCAACACCAGCCGGGCGGGTCGGGAAAGGCTGCGGTGCTAGAAACAAACCCACATACCGATGCGAGTGGACGTGAACTTCCATATCCGCCACGGGTTGGAGTGGGCCGCACGGAACGTGACGCTGTCATGTGGGTAAGCGACAAGCCGGTGGCTTTCGGTTGGAAGATTTTCACCACCAGATTAATGGCAGCGTGCTCTCCACTGCGGTCGTCGATTTTGCGTATGGCTCGACCGTCGGGGTTTTCGTGTCGGACGCAGAAGCGCTCGCGGGTGTGTTTTTTTTGTTTTTGCTTTTTTTCGGTGGATAATCTCTGGCGTGATGGCGTGAGCTTCGGAATTTCGCGCTCACCGCAAACCCAGTGGATGCTTGGGATGTGAACTCGTTCTCGCCGCGAGTGGAACGACTTTCCATAACGTGTTTCCTTGCGAGCTGAAGTTCAAGATCCACGTCCTCACGTAGGCCGCTTTAGCCACGCGTGTGTGTGTTCGAAATGGTGGTTTAATTAAGGATGAATAAAAGCAAACTTTCAGCGGCAAATACAGCCGTCGACGCAGTGATAGATACTGTCTCGCGTGCAACCCTCACAAGCATCGCACAGATTTGCGGTGAGTTTCAGTCACGATATGAAGGCAACTGGTCGACGGGGTTGGTGTTGCTTCTCGTTTGAATTGTCTCACAGATGAACCCATAAGTTCAAATAAAGCTAAAGATTTTTTTTCTTACAGCTTTAAATCACTTAAAATCATCAATCTCTGCATAGTCAAAACGGAATTTCAACCATACAAATTTATTCGACAACATTTTCATTGAGTAATTTTATAGTTTTTAATCGGGCATGATATCAACCTGTGTTTCGAAACATAGTTTTGTCTCAGCACATTGGATGGGATGCTTTTATTGACAGTATTTAAAAAAAAGTTATTCCACCAAAGTGTTAGGTTTCAGTTTAAGCAATTTAATTATGTAATTTTCGAAGCCAACCAAAAATATATCTTTCCGTTTTTATTTTTAGTTTTAGAAGAGACCTTGGCTGGACCAATTGATTCCAAAAATATGATAAAAACATGAAGTGTGATTTTATATTATTTGTTCCTTTTCATGAGCTTGTAATTTCTAGTTTCGCTGACAAAATGTGACTTCATTATGATTTTCGAGTTTTTTTTAAGATTTCACAACATGAATAAACTTGCATGAGTAATGTATAACTGGATCCTCTGACTTTTGCCGACATTACGTATTGGTGGATCATTTCAAAGGATTTGCTATTTCCTAAACGATAAAAGTGAAATGCTCCAACGATTGGAAGCGGCGCTCGTGAGCTAAAATTACAAAAGAACGTAGCTTCAATTGCAATGTGTAAACGTTAAACGAAAAACCCTTCCAGAAATCGCCACACCATAAAAGCGATCATAGCACTCCTACCGTTCGATCAGCACTCCAACGCCAACTGCATCGATTTCGAGTCGAGTGTTTTTTCAACACCGGCAAGGGCCTGCCGGGAGGCGTATTCATCGCAATGGGTCGTGTCTGCGCCCACGCTGCGCCCATCAAACCACCACCACCATCATCCCCCGACGGCAGCATATTTTCGGAAGGCAAACAATAATCGATCACCGAAAGGGACTGACGATCGGTTTCAAGTTTGCGCTCCGGTCTAAAAATGGGGGCTGGACTTTGGCAATGGCGCAAAATCGTGAACGGCACGTCCGTACGCTCCACGTCCCAGCAGACCCGATGATTGAGGTGAAAATGTTCGTAATTATTTCGCGCTCACCTTGTGAAATCTATCAGCTTTTTTTCCGTTGTTGTTGACTGTAGCTGACTAAGTGAGTTAGTTTTATTGGTCCTGCTCCTATCGGGATTGATACTTGGTAATAATAACACTCACTCAGGCAGGCAGGCAGGCAGGTATCGAAAGTGTGCAGTAGTGTTCGAAACGCCTGTGAACCAATATCGCCACCCAAAACAAAACCCAAACAAAAAATACGCTCCATCGAGCTCCAGAGCCCTCAATCAGCGTTTCGAGCTCTATCGTGTGCATGTGTGTTTTCGTTTGGGTGTTTTCGAAGCCCGAAAGGAAGTCAGTGAGTGCGTCCCGTTCGAGTGGAGCCCGGTCGGGTCAATTGCGTTCCGTGCTCCTCTTGAGCGGGGCAATGTTTGTTTAGCTTGAACGCGAGCGCGAGCTAAACTGGCTTCTTGAAGCTTAAAAATAGAGCATTCGAGCAGTTTCCTGGCGCGGCGTGGAGAATGGCATCAGGTACAAAATTTGTGTATTTTTTCCCCCTCTTGGTTTACCTTCCATAGCGAGGGAGAGGGAGAACGTCCCGACGATGGGGAAGAATAAATTAATGCACCTCATCGGGCTAACAAGATCGGCGCCATTATTCTGTCTCTTTCCACCCGGGTGGACATGGTTTCACGGGATAAGATTACCCTTTTTCGTTTCGCCCGTTTGATGTTCCAGCTTCATTTGGTGCTGGCACACACGTCGGCTGAGACCTTGGTTGCTCTGACCGTGCTAATCAGACATATAGGAAGGTCGGTTGGGACGGGCAGAGCGTGCGAATAAAATTTATAACTTCACACCGTAATCAGTTGTGCGAACACACGCTCCATGCATCATCATCATCGCCGTCGTCGTGTACTGAGCGGGTGTTTTTTTTTCCTTATTCAAATAGGAGGTGCCTCACGGTGCGCTATGGGACATTACGCCACGTTGCGAAGTCGTACGAGGTGTGGAGCTTGGAGACATAATTCACTTGTGGCGATTGTGTTTGATTAGGACCTAGAGAACAACAGGTGTGTTGGGACGTTCTGCGCTTCTTCGCCGTCAGAGCGGGGGTAGATATCTAAGATTAATGCTGCTGAAGTTGCATTACGTGAATGTTTTCGTCTTGCGAAGCACAAGTTTTGCATGTTTCGCCTTTCCATTTTATCAATGCTCATAACAACGTGCTCATTCTCCGGCAATAAATCATCCCGTTTTCGGTGTAATACTTTTGCAAAACATGTTCGCAGCGTGTTTTCCTGTCCGCCCGACAGCCTCCTCTGGAACAGGATCCACAGCAACAACAAAAAAAAGAAAGAAAAAAAAACAGCCCAGGAATCTTATTGATCAGCTTTCAAAATCGTCCATTTCGCTGGAAGACAAATTACTCGCGCCGGAATCGCGCTTCAAGTTCCGAGCCAACCGCCTTCACCGCCAACAATGCAACCTGGGCTCCCCTTTCTTTCGGGGAACAAGCTCTTCTTGCAGCGCGGTAATTACTTTTCCGGAACGCTCGAAAGCACCGCAACCGGCGCGCCATTATCACCGGTGCGCCATCTAGCGGTGGCGGCGAGAAGAAACGCCGCGCACCGAAACGCACCTGGGAGCCGACGTGTTAAATCAAACCCGTACTCATTCAATAAATCAATCGTTTATCATTTTGTCCTGATCGGTCGGTCGGGGATCTCCGGGGTTCGGCTTGAGAGTTCTTCGAGCGTTCGTGTGCGGTTTGCCCTCGCCCGGCGAACGATCGGGAGAGGATGATGATGATGATGATGATCGTAATCAGCCTTCTGCCCGGGGATGAAAAGCGCGAGAAGACTGCAGTTTGAGAGCTCTCTGAAGGTCCCCGAAAAAAGAAAAAAAAAACGGAGCGTCTCCTAGCGCATCATTAAGCGTCACGTCAGTCAGCATCGCGGAGATTTGCATATCATTTGCGAGTGGCGTTTCCCTGCTGCAAGAAGCGCGTCCGATGGACAACAGACGCACCGCAGACGATGCGAGTAGTTGGCCCGATTCGACCCGATATTGATTGAAGGATGATTAAGCCCGGCCTGTGCCGGGCGGAACGGGAGGCTTGAATATTTATTGTCTCATTTGCCCACCGGCGGAACGAGATTGATTGAGCACGATTAGGCGTCGGTAGTCGGACGGATACGCATCAAATCGGTTCTCTTCCGGAAGTCGGGGTCCGCCACGATCGTCGCCAACCGTCCCGTACAATGTTACAATTGTGTCTCGCGATGGGGAGCCCACACAGAAGGGTTTTAGGAGCCTGTGCCCCCTAAATTGGCCGTCACCACTTACCTTCGGAGATGAGACGCTCGCGGATTTCCCACGCGAAGATCGTCGGGTTTTCTCGCTTGTACTGCTCGATCTTGGACACGACGGCCGGCGTCGCCACTTTCGGCTTGGAGCCACCGATCAGACCCGGTGGTCGTAGCGTACCTGAAGCGAGGGCGAAGGGAGAAGAAAAGAATGAGAGAAATGTGATTGAAGGTATGCTTATCGTTCGAGGATCTGGATATCGTTCCATAAACATAATTAGCATAACGAAGATCTAGTCTACGGGGAGTACAATGGTGCGACACTCGAAATGTTACTCTCGAAGGGCAATAAAAGCGTTTTCGAGCCGATTGCATTAGGTTCTGGGGCGTGAATTGTTCACTGAAGATCTCCAGAAGTCAAGCACGGTTGGCTCCTGGAGATGCTCCTCAAGTGCTCCGGATCGGAGTGCTCGAGATGCTCCCACTCTCAAGGACCATTCTTTCCCGTCAGCCTTTCGAGACGTGCGTTCTCACCGCAGAACGCACCGGAAAACCCTCGGGCCCGGCTCCTAAATCAGCACCATTTGCGTCGATGAATTATGACGCGGGGAGCATAATTTCCGAGCGTAACCGCTGACGTTCGAGGTGGAGGCTACCCTCGGGGGGAGTTTCGCAACCACTCGTAATCCGCTCGTAATTAATTACGCCAGTGTCCCCCTGCCCTGGGTCTTCCTGGTGCGAGTGCAGAGAACAACAGTTCGGGGCGGTGACGATCGCTTCCGATGACATATAATTTCACCACCGGAACCACACCCAAGCCGGGTGCCCCATACGCTCCGCGCAAAAGGGCTCGCGGGTGGCCAGATGTGATGATGTGCGCCCATAAATAGTGGCTCTTGTCCTCCCTTTTCAAGACCTGCGCAAGGATTGCAAGCTCGCAAAGTGTTCCGCTCGCGGGTGGTCAGCGCTTATGTGTGTGTGTGTGCGTGTGTGCGGAGTTGAAAACATGTTATCAATACGATCCGATCATTCGGTTTCGGTTTTGGAATCACCGCGGTGGGTTGGGAAAACGTCCAAACGTCGTCGGGAGCCGAGCAAAAGGGGGCCTTTAAAATGTATGCCTTCCGGCTTCCTGTGTTTATTGCCGTCTGGACGCGGATCATGCCCAAAACCCGAATCGCTAGACGCTCGGGGAGGCTCTGGAACTTTCGGGTTCCGTCAACGTTACAGACGCAAAGGAACAGAGCGCTCGGTGCCATAGAGACGATGGTGATCTTCGACGTTAGATAACATGCGCTTTTGCTTGTGGATTGGTTGTTTCACAGCAAAAAAAAAATGGGGAAAAAAACGACGACCACAGTTTTCCGCTCGCGTTCGATCAGCAAGCCGATCGATCAAGCGACAGCTTCGGGTCTAGGGCAACTTCCAGACTTGTTTCTTGCCTTATTCGCGCCGAACAACTGCAACTGGCTGCACTTTTTTTTCTTCCCTCCCCGCATCCGTACATAAGCCAATACATATTTATAAGCCTTGTGCGAATCCGCGATACACTCGGGGTTTCCGCGCTGAGCGTCCCCGCAAGCTGGCGAAGCTGGGTGATGTTTAATCTAATTAATTGACCAGTGTGGCCGCTCAGCGCAATGCTGGTGGCTGCGTGCATGCGAACACGCAGACGAAAACGCACATAAATATGATGATTTATAGCATTTTAATGTCCCGGAGGAGTTTGC
>JXXA01013456.1:0-11593 GCA_000956255.1 Anopheles punctulatus
CCCCCGTCCGTACAACACAGTGGCGTATCCGATACCATCGTCGGCACACAAACCCACCTAAAAATCACGCGTCCGTCAGTAGGTCACCGTAAAACCGTCACCAACCGTCACCCGGTAAGGAGCAATCCAGTTTTTACTTCCGAACTCGCAGCGCGAAGCAACAAAAGGCTCGCAAGAAAAAGGCGCACGGTATCGGTGGCGCCTTGCGCCACATAAGTCCGAACACACGGGGAAAAATGGTGAAACTTGATCGCCCAGGCCGCGACGAGCCTTGATCCAGGTGGAAGGAATTACCTCAAGTGAGCTGTCGCGATGACCATCGCGAAACCATCAATCGATGAAACATTTCAGTGCGTCAGTTAGTCGAGCTGTTTGATAGCCATAAACGTCACCCAACTAGTTGCAACTATGTATGACATTCTCGCGGTTAGGCTGATGGCTCGCGGGACGCTTGAGCCGTCGAAGTGAAAAGGTGTCACTTTCGATTGTGTCAACGTGGCGCGGAGTCAACGCGTTCCTACCGACCGGGAGGAGTCGATCGTTGACGGTTAATCAAACACGGCGATTTCTCGAGAGTTTGGGGTTGGCTGCGTGTTTGAGAAGCGAAGAGTTTGATTTGGGGCGGGCTTTACTTTCGTAAAATAGATTTTTTTACTATGAGGAGGGTGTATGAAACAAGGAGATTCAATGAGTTTCTCTTTAGCACAAAACCGAAGAACGTTACGCTGATTTGAAACTGGTTTCAATGGCGCTGTCGGATCTCAAACAAACACATCAAAACTATTGTCAAATGTAAAATTGGAAAGTAAATTAAATCAGTAAGATACGCTTCAACCAGAGTTACTTAAATCACGTGTGTTCGGATGACGCTAAACAACGAAACATTTCGCATGCGATCATCCAACAATCCTTTCTCTAGTGACATTTCCCAGCCTTGCCGCCAGCTAGTGTCTGGCAGCATTAACGAAGCAAAAATGCATCATGATACATTATGTCTCTTGTAAGCGGTACATTACAAGAAAAACTTGATTTCCCTCTCGTTCGATAGAGTCATTTTGCGGCTCTATTTGATTGCCGTACACGATCACACTGTAATTACGGTTAGTATGAAGCGTAAGACGCGTCCAGCTCACCGGTACTAGCGGTGAAAGTAGCGACAATCATGGACATGTTTGAACAATTTTTTGCTACATTACCAAAAAACCAAACGAAGATGACTTGCATGCGTTTGTCTCATAGCTAGACGTTCGGAGGGGCAAGAAATGATCATCGCGCAAATGCCACTTAACGCAGCTCCTTCCTCCGCCATTATCAGCGTCATAAGAGTAACGGAAGGCTGAGTTCCACCTGAGAGAAGAAAAAAGGAACGCCCCATCTCCCCGCTCATTAGGCCATCCGTGTAGGTATAGAAATCAAAACAACCCCAAAATAGACCTAGTAGGGCAAACGTTAATCAAATAAATCCAAGACAAGCACACCCGAGGCAGCAAGTTGGAGGCAACGCAGCAGTTTGGACCATCTGCAGAAGACACAGACCACCGTTAGCAATAAAAATAAACTGCTGTTTTTTTGTTTTCGTTTCGCTGCTGCCACCGCCCGTCCGTTGACGGATGGCCGGTAATGGCAAATAATTATAATTTCGGGCTCATAATTTCTACGATCGACATCGTCGGGAGGTGCATTTCTAGTTTCGTGTCACACGAAGCCGGCGCTCGTAGTTTGTGGGAACAGTTATGTCCACTTCCTTAATTGCCAAAATTGAGTGCGCTTGTTTTGATGCTTTTTTTTTCCTCGTTCGCGGTACACGGCAGGTTGTCGATTACGCAATCTGGAGCTTATCTGTCGCGAACCCATTAAGAGGACCACCGATGAAGTGAGGCGGGATAGATGTCAAGAGGAGAAGTGTAAGGCAGATGCTTTTTTTTTTGTTTAAGTCGTCACTAGAGTAGATACCGTTTTAAGCTTTCACCCTAGAACCTAACTGTCTTTACCGCTAGACGTGACAAGTGCGGAGCTTCAGAACATTACCACTCGTTATGGACACTGGACAATTTTTAAGACCATTTTGACACAAGTTAGGCAACCGCTGAAACCCTCATTACACAGAGCAAGGAGAAAACTTCAATCAAGGACGTGGCGTTCAATGTTGTGCGTCTCGTTTCGGAGCTGGAAATAAGACTGATCGAGCGAAATGTATATTGCCGTCCAATTAACACATCCGCTCACCCGGCGTGCATACCGGTCCGTGCGGTAATGAGGGTCACCCGAAGGGGCTGTAAGTGACCAGGAGGGAACGTCGCGTATCCACTCAATCGCACCCCATAACGCGGTGAAGATTAATTGGTTTTCGGATGCTTCGCTCTCACTCCCTATTTAGAAGCATCATTTTCCGAGTGGCTCCCGCTGATGCTGCTGGTGCTGCTGCTCAATGACAGACTACTCAGCGACTACGCTTTGCTCCATTAGCATCGCACACACACACACACAATTTGCGGATGTGAACACGAGCCAAACGCGGATACACAAAAGGTGGAAGTATAAGGTCATACAAGTGGTGCGTATTCCGCAGCGAAAGACGATACCCCATCGCTGGTGCCGAGGTGAAAGAGCGGAAGTCGTGTCGAGTGAGCGGTGAAAGAAAAACCCACCACCGGTGACCACTTTGCTTCCGACGAGCATGAACATTGCTAAGGTGGCGGTTATGCTGGAGGTGGCGTTTGAAATTAGCCACACGGCGAAAGATCGGTGTGAAAGACACGTTTTCTCTCGCGAATGGTTCCAACCGCGTGAGACGTTGCGCGTTGCGATTCGCTGCTCGGTGGATGTGTACTTATATCATTATTAAGAATTATTTGGCCCAACGCTAGGCTTCTAGAGCAGAAGGAAGTAGATGCAATTTCCATGGTTACGGTCATTTGTTCGTGTAAGATTTTCATATAGCACCAATCGGGGCAGCTATTGCGACAAATTCGTTCAACTTTCGCTCAGGAAGAAAAGAAACATTTCCTGTACCAAAAAAAAAACAACACACATTACTTCGCATGCAATTGCCAAGCTAATGAAAGGCTAACATCGATTTCAGATGGAAGCTGAATCTGAGTCGAACCGAAACATCGTCTAGCACAACCCAAATTCATTCGACACGTGTACTACTTCTCCGCTGCCAACGCTTCGGAAGCGATCTTTAGAGCGTGTAGGTTTGCATTTTATTTCCACCTTCACCGGCCGGATCGATGATGCGTGCCCGGGGCCTGAACTTGACTGAGTTTTAAAACGAAGCCATATCAAACACACAGCCATAAACGCACCCCACTAGCAGCCCAGTTCAATGGCCACTTATTGTGTGTATGGTATGGTTTTGAGGGGGGGTTTTAACAAACAAACCATTCTGTCCGCTTGAAATGTACACCAACGTACCAGCAAACCTTGACCATGGGCTCGAAATTCGAAAGTGGAGTAAATGGTGGCACAAAATGTGATCAGATGCGCGCGCACGCACACGCCACTTAGCGGAGGAATCAATGTGGAGGACGCCGCACCGTGAAGTGCGGAAGTTGCCGCCGGGGGGTGTTTTTTTTGCATGGGACTTCCGAAGAAGATGAGCTCAGGAGCCGGAAGAATCAAACGAGTGTGATCAGCGCTTGTTAGCAGCGTGATCATTTCTGCCACCACTCTAAGATCTTGATCTGCGCTACCTGTCCTCTAAAGAACGCGACTCGTTCTTGGCGGCATAAATGAATTTTTAATACAGTGACGAAAGCGAGGCAACTTCACACGACAAATTAATCTCCCATGTCAAGGTGATCATCAAACGGCAATACGCGGTAGCGGAGCGGATCTAAACAAAAACGGAGGTATTAAGGTAGGCAAATGAAGTCGTAAGGAAACGGCGCTACCTAAAGTAATCCCATTCCCACACGTGCGATCGTGTAAATCACACTTTCCATGCGTAGTAACCGGAGAATTGTGGCGCCAAGTCGCATGAAGTGGTCAGTTTTTATAGTCTCTTTAATATATCAACACTGGCCAGTCGGTTGAGATGCAAGTGTCCCGTTTTGGGTAGGTGGAGCTTTTCCAAAGGAAGGATTTGCATGCATCATTTCGTTAGAAGGAAGTCGATAAAATCTAACCGTATGATTTCACCTGGATGAGTCTTGTACGCGATTTTTTAAGTGCCAAGAGGCCTTCGCTTGATTTATGAATGTTTTTTTTAAGGAGTAGTTGGTAGGTCTGAAGCACCCCAAACGACACTCGTGGGTTCAAATCTCCCAAACACTGAGTACTACGCGCGAAGGTGGTTCCAATAAAAAAAAAATGGTCCCAAGTAGTACACACGTGAAATAACCTAGTAGCACACCTCTTCACAATCAATCGCAGCCTCTCTCCTCGCGAGAATCCCTCCACAATAGGCCGCAATCAATTAAGGGACTCCCCACAACCGATTTCTCAATTTCCAAAGCGTTCCCGCTTTGTTTTCATTGCTGTCTTTCAACGCTCCCGCGTCGATAGTCGTATCTTGTATCGGATCATCGAAACCGATCGATCATCGGCTTTACCCAGCTAACTGTATCCTAATGT
Organism: Anopheles punctulatus; assembly: GCA_000956255.1. Lineage (NCBI taxonomy): Eukaryota > Metazoa > Arthropoda > Insecta > Diptera > Culicidae > Anopheles > Anopheles punctulatus. The sequence continues at coordinate 4,579 of JXXA01013456.1, forward strand.
GGCCAACCTGCCGAAATCGGTACCGCCGCAGATGGTTATCGGGGTGGCGCAGCCGAAGAGGGTGAGAAAGAAACCGGCCACATATTAACAAATTAACGGCCGATTTTTGGAGAGGGTTTCCATTTTTTTTTCTTGTTTCAAACACTCAAGGGTGTTGCGCACTGCGTGAGCCACCTCCACACATCGGCTACTATCGGCAAAGAGAAGCCTTTTGTCCGTCCGTCAGGTGGATATTGGGCTATCGCCGGTAAGGTGGTCTCGGTGAGACACTTTAGGCGCAATATTGCACCGTACCGCTGCTGGTCTGGGCTTCCAGGGTCTATAAAACCATGCTCTTGAAAGATGCTTCCAGGGTCTATAAAACCATGCTCTTGAAACACTCCACTTTACCACCAACTCCGCGGGCTGGTTGTTGAACGCACATGTTCCGCACATCCACCGCGTCGGTAAACGGTAACGGTGGGGTTACGACGAGAACAATTTCGCGAATCCGCTATCACACCATGCGCGTGCTAACTGTTTTCGGGCAATCGCTCTAGGGCCATTACGTTTCATACTTATGAGCCGAAGTTGTTGTTGTTTTTTTAATGCTTTCCGTTCCCGCGAGTTTATTTATCGTTCCGACGGCTAGCTGTACTTTCGAGTTGGTATCCAGACTAAACTGAGCTGCAGGGTTTCACACCTCCCGCGAGCTAACCCCTCCAAATTGCAACCGCTCATCAATAATCTGATTGCATTCAGCCCGGCTGCCGTAATGTCCACGAGTATCTGCAGACACCCCTCCCACCACTGGACGGTGTAATTGGGGTTGACATTGATTTAGCTAAATATAGCCGCAGGAGGGTAACTACGATAGCGATAAGCGATCCGAAGCAGTCCGAAACGAAATGGTGCTCGATCGATCAAAGCGCAGCCCCACGGTCAACCATGTACCATCCATAATTGATCGCTGGTGCGTATGTGCAATTATTTCTTGGGGGAAAAAAATTATGGATCGGACCTTCTCCGTCACCGCCTGTAACGACTTCACATGACTCCGGCAGGTGGTTGGAGCAATGGGGTCGGAATTTCCTAACCTCAACCTCAACGACTCACCTAAAGTGGAAAAGAAATAATTGAACAAAATTAGAGTGCGGAATTTGGCTGCGGGACAGGAAATTGGAGATTTCGATGATTGTTCTAATCGAACAGCGTATTTCTATACCCCAATTTAACGTGTTTGGATAACTTATTCTGCCCCCGGTGGATTGTTATGTTAATTCGTGCAATCACTGCCTATGGGCATGAATCGCTAGTTGTCCGGACGATTGAAAACAAAACGTTTCGAATCTTCGTTTTCGAATCTTTCGAAACAAAACGTTTCGAATTCGCTAGAAACAAAACAAACCATCTTCCTCCCAACGACACTCGAGAGCAATCTTGTCAATCAAACATACTCCAAAAGGAGCTTATCGAGCTTGTTAGCTGTGTGTGTGTGCTAATGAACTATTTATATTGAAATTAGAACCGTTAGAGCGTAGGACTTAACGCGTGATCCTCATCCAAATCAACCCTCAGTAAGCCAGCCGCAGCCCACGGAATCTGGATCGGTCGGAAAACGCTCGTCCAAATCAATAACTGTATCGAGCGGTTGAAGGGCCATTCCCCGAAAGGGCGGATCATTGGCATCGGCTGGAAGTTCCATCTTCCCGACGGTAGGTGCTTCAGCTTTCATCTCATCCCTGTTATGCAAATCAAGCCGCCTCGGAGCCGGTGCGTCACAGAAACAGGCTTTGCAGCGGGAAAATGTCACCTGTTTTATCGTACTCCGTCTACTCCGACGTCTAAACCTGCGCTTGACGTGTACTACTTGATGCATTGGCTAAGATGAACCATTTTAACTTGGTTACGTGTGCGGGGCAAACTAAAACAGGCCAAAACTTCACGGGAAGTGACAGCGCATGATAACACCTCCGAAAACTGCAACGAGGTCAGCCGGAATCTTACATCTCGCGCTCGTTACCGGTCGCTCTCAGGAACATAATGCGACATAAAGAAGTTCGGTGGTTTAGTTCCGACAACACTCGGTCAGCCTCTCCCACCCACCAAAAAAAAAAAACGGCCAGGAAATACCGCCTGCTAGTAGCATTAATTCCATTTAATCGTGGACATAAATGACAACTAGCTCCCACCGGTAATGTTATTGCCCCATTCGGTGGTGGTAAAACATCATTTAGACTCGTTGATGGCGAGGGTCACTGCATCTTCGTACACACCTTCACCTTCCCAGCTTAGTCGAAACGGCTGAGCCGTTGCGTCTAAATTCGCGACGGAGTGTAAGAATATGAAAAGCTATCTCGGTATGGCTATGAAGATCAACGAATCTACGAAGTCAGTGAACAGCGTGAGTGATCGCAGACGGAAAATTTCGTTCGCCAGAATCCCTTCAAACATCCTCCAGACTGCGGACCACGAAAGATATCTCAACCACGATGACGCCGCTGAAAACTGCCAAGCCACTCGAGCGGGCACTTAATGAGCCGATCGGAGTTCTTGCTCGAAGATCGAATTGGATGCAGCAATTCGGTATGCATCAACGCTCGGTTCGCTTCCAGAACGATAGAGAAATATGTTAAACGCTCCGCGGTGGTTCTAAGTTCTAAAAATAGTTCTACTCCCAGCGACCCCGGTCGCTGCTGCTAATCGCACCTTTGTGTGGCGTGGGGAAAAGAAATCGTTGACTACCGCGCACACATTTCCACACACGTACCATGCACGGGAGCTGCGAACGGCGGCAGAAGTGGAAAATAATCTATTCACGGCCAAGGCCAGTCAACCGGCGGTCACGGTGATTCCGGGATTCTGGAGGCTTTTCTAGGCACCACCACCATCGGCCATTTGCTACGGCTGAAAGGAAGGCGCGTCCCGTGGAAGTGACGAGTGACGGGAGCGCGATCCGGCGAGCGATGCAAATCAATAATGTTCAATTAACAACGGCTCACATACGCCTGGACCTTATCTCCAGCGCACGGCTCACCTCCTGCACTCGACGTACGTGTCGGAACGTATCGTTGCCGCACGGTTGCCACATACGACCGCAACTCGCGCGAAAAAGGGAACATGCTTTCATCTCGCATCATACGGTGGGGTAACATTAACTCACGATTACCAGTGCCTGAGTGTATGAGAACGTCGTCGGGAACGCTCGATCCGGCACATCCGGCACGAGAACCGGGATCTCACAAGCGATACCATGTGATTCGCGCAACGGCCATGATTAATCGGTGACCACCGCTCCACTACAGTCGAACAAATCGTCCAGCGTCATCCACTTTCCACTCGTCGAGAATTAAAAGCCGGATCTTTCGAGCTGACTCCAGCGGAACGTTTCAAGGTTTCCTAGCACCAGGTTAGCTGAGAAACAAAAATATAGCACCAGATAAAGCATCCCCTGGTAGCCTGTTCTCATCTAACGCGAGTCCAACCGAGTCGCCAACCTCACTAAGGAGCGTGCATTGTTGTACCATCTCGTTGACCACTTTGCAAACGCACGCCGACGATATCGCGGGCTAACAAATGATGCGGGCGAATATAATATCAATCGCTCCCCCGTGCGCGCTTTGCACACTCACACACAGCCAGCCCACGAAAATAAATAGACCGCACTTGGACCAGATTTTCATCCGACGCAGCCGGCTGCATCCAATAACATAACACACCATCGTGCGCGGGCGCGCGCGAGCTCGTTGTTCGATTCTTATTAAAATAGCACCTCCGGTGCCGTACTCATTTATTTTCGCGGCTTGCAAGCGCGAAGTGGAGAAGCCCATTTGTTAGTGGTGCAATGGCGGCGGCTCTGCAGCGAGCGGATTCCTGCAGAGTTCACCGGGCTTCATTACGATTCTGGCACATCTAGTAGGCGAGCCTTTGCATGGAGAGAGCGCACACAGTAAACATAGCATGCTCGACATGGAGGGACATTAAACGTTTCCCCGCGAGAGGGCGTCCCGAGCGTCCCAAAGTGCGCTGAGGAGTAGAATCGTTCGTCCGCAGAGATACGCATTAGCACCCGTGGTCGCTGGTCTCCTGGGTGTTGCAATGTAGGATCGTCGTTGTTAATATGATAATTTACAGAACTTTTTTTCTTACTCTCTTCCATAGGAGTGCCAGCACTGCTCGCATCGTGCGTATGTGTTTGATATGACCGTGTGTACGCGTGGACCACTCCTCCAGGGCCGGGGAGCCAGAACACTTCTTCGCTCCGCTTCACTTGCAACCCATTAACAACCGATGTTGAATCATTACCGTACCGACGGTGGCTCATTATTACCGTAACACTCTACGACCGGCCAACTGGTAAAGTAGGTGGGTTGAAGCACGGTACCCCGCGATGGAGACAAACTCCCGGCCCCGGCGAGAACGTCCAAAGAGCGTCGTGATTATGGTGGGGTTTCAAATTAATTGTAACAACGCGAAGATATTGAGCATGCACACATTCCACAGCGAGCGCACGTTCACTCTGTTTGTTTACGCTCCAGAATCGTTTGTTCTTCCGAGGAGGTGGTGGGCAGGGGAGGGAGCTTTTGGGGCTTTTGGAGGCAAAGTTGAAGCACCGATTCTTAGCTCGCACCCGCTTGCGGACTGCAGACTCTTATCAGTGATTTGTAGGCTGCTTTCTAGCTTGTTTGGGTGTTGGTGTGGTGCTAACGAAACGACCGAACGAACTCGGGATTTGTCTATTTGCTGGGTGTTTAGAGGAATGCGTCTCCCACGGGACGCACTCCTACGCGGCCGCGATACAAATGCATTTCGTTTCGAAAAGAAAAAAAAATGCTATCTAGGCCTTGCTGCGGTGTAAATGTTTGACTATTTGCACGACTTATATCTATATAGGTGCCGGCAAGACGTCGCGTTGATTAACGGTATTACCGGTGTGTGGAGTCAAGAAGAGTAATGTTTCAAAAAAAAAAAAAATCTCGGACAACCGTGGGCACGTGGATAGCTTTGGTGTAGGAAATACCTAACAGCTATAATTTCCACGTAATTTTCAGGTTAAATATAAAAAAACAAGATCTTGCAGTGAGACACGCCTTGTCCGTTCCAGAGTGAAGCTTCAATTGGACTTTAATTGGAGATGTCTTGCCTTAGAAAGCACTATAGCTTTTTTTGTCTAAGTCTAAACCATATGAGAAACTTCAACAATTTCAATCGAAAATATCGCTCATCCAAAGAACAAACGCTGCATTAATTAAACTATCATTGCTTCGATCAATTAACCGTACCAAATCCGGATAGTTCTTCCCGAACGCTTCAATGCAAGCAAACAGAACGCAAAAAGAATCAATCCAAACACTCCAACGGCGTGGAAAACCGCATGTTCCAGCCCACTGGGCTTGCACCGCCCTGCTGCCTGCCTTCGGTGCCTCGGTATCTTCCATGGCCTGCAGACATGGGGAAAAGTTGCCATCATTCGATCGGATCGATGGATTCAATTTTGTGCGATTCGTTTTTCCCCTCTTCCACCGGAGACGATCGGCGTGAGCAGAGCGTTTTGCACGGCACAGGCACGCCCGTATGGCCATGCGGTTTTCGGTTGCGGTTGTACGGAAGCGAAATGGTCCGTAATCTAGCGTTTCCAGCCTGCAGATGTGTGACGTGCGCGTGTGTATGTTGCCTCCTGGAGGCGTCGGACGGATTGCTGCATGTTGTTGGTTTTCTTTGCTGCAGTTTTGTTCTGCATATGCTGCACATATGTGCGGCTGCTGGGGTGTACGCTGGAGCCATCATTATTACGGTCAATCATGTGTTTCATTGCATCATTATTTTGCGCCCGGCCAGTGCTGTACGCACCCGTCGTGATGAAAAGGTGTCGAAAGGGCCCGTACTTACCAGCAATCTTTTTCCTGCGAACAATAATAAACGTAATCTGGACGTGGAAAATAAAACCGGAGCTCATCTCATTACACGAAATGTGCTCCAGATCGTTCCGTCTGTAGAGCAGCTCATTACGCCGGTAAAGTATCGCATCTCGAACCGAGGTACAAGATAATATTATTAATCCCCGAGCGCTCGTGGATGAGGTATTGAGGTTCCATTACCGGGTTTGTTTGAACGGACGGACGACCGTTAATATGCAGATAGTTTAGTTTAAAAAACAAGGCGATTTTATTTCTGCTTCCTGTGGTGCAGAGTCAGTAAACAAAGCAGTGTGGATGACCGACCGTATTTCCCAAGCAGGTAAAGGCCATGATGTCAAGCTACCCTGTGGGCGGGCGTTAAAAATATCTCAAAATCTACCCCTCAAGTTTTATGCAGTTCATAAAAATTGTAATAATTTCCAGATTCAGCAGCAACAGGCACATTTCCTAACCTTGGAAACACTCATAGATTAAATCTGCAACACGTTGTGTTTGGATGATTCGTTGTTTGTTACCAAAGCACCGAGTTGTGCATCTTTTTTATTTAAATACTTATATTTGTATTGTTAACTTTTCTTATGAATTATTTTCATTCAAACAATATTATTAGCCAATGTGAAAAATAAGGCAAAACATAAACACATTTAATATGTGCTTAAGAATCAATTATTAAAAACATTATAACATATGGTTCATTGAGAGCAGCATGAAATAACCCCAGGAAGAAACCCTCCTCCCAGGCAACATGTGCCGTGATCGTGGTTTGATGTTATTTAATGATCTTTTAATTCCGAAATAATTGAGGACCCACCGACGGGCGATAGAAAGTTTCATTCCTTTTTGAGCGGCATTTTTTGCAGCATGTTCTCATCACATTCAAAACTCTTTATTTCGAGCAAACTACTGCACTTTTTTGTTGCTCGAAACATCTATTCAGGTATGACAGCCAGGTTTTTGGCGATCCTCTTTATGGGATTAATTTTGTTGAAATTTTGTTTTATTATAAAAAGGCATCAAACGAACATGCCGACGGTGATATCCATTTCACGCACGAATGTTTCTCACGGTAAAAAAATGCGAACAATGTGCGAAATTCGAAGCTTCCATCATAAAATATT
>JXXA01013457.1:0-10350 GCA_000956255.1 Anopheles punctulatus
GTGGGTTTTTGTCCTCCGTGAAAAACGAGATGATATGTTCGTACCGAAGGCGTTAGCCTTCAACGAGCTTTTAAGTCAGTCAGGTCGGTCGGGTTACGGCACACGTGTACGTTCCTGTTTTTTGCTTCCAACGCAGGTTCCAATTCCAATTCTCACTCGTGCCCGGTTGGGGGATATGCGAAGAAGGTGGGTGCAATTAGTTCATTTGTTCAGAACCTACTTAGATGAGGTATGAGTGTGACGCAGTGCTGCAGCGATTTGTGCTTGAATGTCCACTGGAAGTAATCATGCCGTTTTTAGATTTCTTTCTTGGGCTTTGTAACAAAAAAGTTTGCATATGAGCGGTGTGGTTAGTAACAGCCATTTAGAAACATAAAGTTGACACCATTACGAATGGGTGTTCTTTTGCGTACGAAGTGTTGATGGCTACTGGATCAAACGGAAGTGTTGATGGCTACTTATATATTTTTTTTTCAAAATATTTGTGCTTCTTGCCTTGCAATAGCGTTGTCCGAGTGTGGGATATTTTTACAGTGATTAGATATTGTTAGCTATTACATGATTGTATGTGAAAAAAATTTAAAAAAATATTACGCTTGGTGATTTTAGATACATTTTTCATACTTAAATCCGTATTTAGGTGTGAAAAAAAATCCTTCCTAAGCACGGAATGTTTCAGATATGTAGTTCGTTAAAATGTATCAAAAATACACTCGACAGGTCGTGTCTTTTAAAGCCGGTCAAACCCCGCGTGACTTGTTGCTGTGCTAAGCAGGTTAAGCGGCCAACAGCAACAGCATTGCTCATCACCAACAGGGCAACAAGCCGCAGCAACGTGGTTTCGATCCAGCGTAGGGTCGGTGTAGGTTTACGCAGGGCAGGCTGATTGAGAGTGCGGTTTACGGGTGCGAAACCTTATCCACCATGTCGGTTGGCAGGTGCATTTGGTTTACGGCTGTTGGTTACGATCTAAATAATGCACTATGCATGCGTGATGCGTAGCCAGATGTGTAGGAATAGAAAATGTGTAACACGTGCAGCGCCAGATTGGGTACAGAACGGTGCGAAAAAAAAAAACTATGCATACTAATGAGATAGCGGAAAGGGAAAAACTAGAAAAAATGTCTAGGTTTTCAGTTGGTGTATCATATTTTTCGATCTATTTTTTATAGGGCAAAGGTATATTTTTTCATGCACTGTGGTCAAAATCGTTTCCAATGTTCAAGTGATGTTTATAAAAAGTGGGTTTACGCTGGATTGGTTGTGTTAACATTTTTGTATGTGCCTTGATGATAAATAATGCTTAATTTGTGAAAAACCAGATGGTTTTTTTTTTTCAGACGCATATATTTCTATTTTGGCTCCGAGTTTATGCTATAAATTGCTAAAATCAATTTTACACGAGTTGTGAACCCACACCGTCCTAAAACTTCTAAATAAAACTTTAGCTCTCGAGCACATCAACCAAATCAATCAGATAAAAATGTGACTGTAAAATAAAACAAGATATGGTGAATTCGGTGGGTCCACCTCATACTGAACATTCGCACGGAATGCGAAATGCCTTTGTAGTGCCACCATCGGTTTGTTCGTGTTTCCATTATGCCGCGAGCTATAGTGCGAGATTGATCCGGGTAAATGTTGTTCTTTTATAGTTTACCGTCGCAACGTTTCCGCGCTGATTGGAAATTTATACCGCCAGGACACACCACAGGTTGGTTTCGGGTGTCGTTGGTCCGCCAGCGTGTACATCTGTTCGCGCCCGTCACCCATTAAATGAAGCGTCGAGAGGCCATTCCGGTGCGTAAATGGGAAAAGTTTTACGTCCGCAATTGCAGACGAGCGTACCACTGGATAACATTCGTCGCTTGTCGACGGGGGGGCTTTTTTTATCAGGCCTTCAGGGTTCGAAACAGAACCGCGTCACGGTTGAGGAAATAGTGTTTTTGCGCTCGTCACCTTCTGTTTTCGATTTATTGCCGTGGTGAAACGTTTGGTAGATGTCAAAGAACAGGATGACAAAGGTGGAAACATATTTTTCGAATCTATTTATGTTATAAGGATATAGTAATATCCTTTTCAAAACGCTTAAAAAACGCATCGTTAAAAGAAATTGCATCCGGGAAAATCTTAGAAATTTATGGAGACGCCCAGTTATTTGTAGAACTTGCTTACCGTGATATAATTAATTATACTTACTATAAAACCATCCGAAGAAAACACAATGCTTACGCCACAAATCACAACGCTCGAGCTGTAAATCCATCCAACTGCACATAGGTCATAATAATGTTCCCGGTCAAATCAAGGAATTATGACACACTTGCGTCCCTTATCAAAGTGTCACGCAAGAAAGTCGCTCCGTTGAGTAAGTGAAACAAAGCTTGTGGTAGAAACTTTTCTAACGCCAAGCTGACGCCAAACTGACGAAAAGGATAGCGGTTAAAAGGAGGCCATCACGCTTTACCCGAGCGAAACTGCATTTTAAAACTCCCGCCTGTCACAACACCAGAAAATGATAAGCGAAATGAGCTAAGCTGTCCATCGGCACTCGGTCGACACAGTATGTTACCCGGCACGAAAGGGAACGGTGGGAAAGTTTTTATCGTCCTGTAAGAAAATGACGGCCACGCGGTGGTGACGGTGAGCAGAAAATAAAAAAAACCCCAGAAAACATAAACTTAGCAGAACTCAAGTTTATACGCTGAAACCAACTCCCTGAGCTCGGGTGCTTCATTCGGTGGCTTGGCGTTGCCGGGTGGATTGGGGGCGGCAGGGTGCGTGGATAAACTTAGCCAAAGACGTATTTGTTCGGAGGAAGCTGGGACTTTGCTTCGGACCGCCGAAGGAATTGTGACATAATGTGTTGTTGCACCGAGCGTCTTATTGCCGTCTTGCTGGGGAGAGATTTCTTTTTCCTTTTTGGCTTTCTCATCGCCTTAAGCTGTTTATCTCGCCGGTTGCAGTGGCATTTGCGGGAGTGCATAACTTTTGCGCTTCATTACGATTTCGCTCTGACGCGTAGCTACACTGATCGATTGCTGAAGAGTGGAGGTGAGGGTGAGGATCTTTGGAATAAATCAGACGAGGATGGTAAACTAGCAGACATCAGTGCACACGTAGGTTGAAATGTGTGTAAATTCTTCTGTTTGTTGGACACTTCACAGTTCTCCGCCTGTTAGACTGCGCCCTCTGGTGGATTATTATAGAAGCACAACTCGGCCTACTTTATGTGCACTGTCCACAAACATTTATATTCTTTAAATTTAAAGCCATTGGCAAGTATCTTCTCGGCATAAAAAAATGCTGGAAGACCGTACGGCCTCTTAAAGCCTGCAAGGTGATCACTGGCATCTCTCCTAACAGGAGTGCCGGGTGTGAGGTCAATGCATCCAATCTACCGAACAAACGAGCATCGGTAATGTTGCGGAAAATGATCATTGCTATCGTTAACGCTCGTCATGGTGGCCAACGGTCGGCCGATTTGTGCCGGGCGCTCTATATAATGCCGAACCCATAGGAGAGATGAAAAGCACGAAGCAGAAACGCACGAAGGAACGCGGCAATCACCTACGGCTATTGGCTCCTCACGATAGGATAGGCGGAAATCAATTGAATGGGTTCCTAACATCTCGCTATTCATTTACTGTTAGTGTAGTGTGTGTAGCGATAAACGTTATACACGGAACGGGTAAAAGGGAAGGGAGGAAAAATTGCGGTGAAAGAGTAATGAAGCATTAGCACCGATAGCAAATCGGTTGAGCGGGTGGATGCTGTGGGTTTGCCTTTCTTTTAACAGCAACTTTCTTGCCTTTTTAAAGAGCATGTTTTAGATGTTTCAAGCATTAGTTTCTTAACAAATTAATTTAAATTTCATTTCACATCCATACGCCGGGTTCATTCGTTAGACGGAAGACACAAACACTGCCCACTCGCGATAAAATATGAACGCTTCTTTGCGGTCAATTGCGCCTGATTGTGCATCAACGGCAATGCGACGTTGGCATCGTTTGAGCAACGACATTTCCAGCAGTTTTCGGTTGACCAAGGGCCAGTCGAATGGAGTGGACTACAAAGAAACGTAATTCTTTGGAGGTCGGTGGGCGGTCGGTGTCTGATGCGACGACGGTGCTTGGAGTGTTTAATGAGGCTTCCGGCTTAAAATGATTACTAACCGGCGTGGTTGAGATAAAAACAAGGTTTCTTTTTCATCTGAAAATAATATAATATTTTGAATGTTTGTCTTTTTTTCTCACGGAATTTTCCTCAAGAAATCCATTTCGTAAGTGGATCCATTTCGGTATAACAGCAGTAAACGGTGTTTCAGTCTTGATCATTAATCTAAAATATAATTAGAAAAGGCGATGTTGTTCGTGAACACCGACATTAATTGTACCTTTGTTCCAGAAACTACACAAAGGCGTAATTTTTCTGCCTTTCATCCTTTGATCTGCGATCTAGACTCTGCTTTGCGCGCATCTATTCGCCTGGCCTGGCACCCAGTCAAAGTCGCATAAATAATTCGATTGTTTTGACTCGCCCGCCGGTTAGTGTGCATTTGAACGGGTGGGCGATGGAATGGAACCGACGTAAAAGATGGGCTCTAAAGCTTCGTTCCGCACTTTCGGCCGTAATTGATTTGCCGGCCGACCGCAAAATTTCAAGCATCTCAAATTTGCCAACGATTTCGCTGCCGGTGGCGATTTCGGTGGCCAAAGGCAGCTGCCAAACTGCCGTGCCGTCTGCCAGTGGCAGTGGTTTTCGCTACCTTCCGGCTAATTTAATCAATGATTCATTATGGTAATAGAAAATTTTACAGTAATTAATTTATAACCCACTCGCCTTTACGGCGACCGAGCGGCGACCGGATGGCGAACGGTGGATGGCGGGACTGGGGGACGTTTTTGATGAACTCCTTCTTCCCCCGAAGCTGGGCGCCCACGGGGTGCGTTCGATTTGCTACTGCAGGCAGCTGGTCCGGGAGAAACTTTGACTTCGGCGAAGGCGTCCACTGGCGTTGGCAAATCAACAGATGTGCTGCCACTGTCTGGCACCATTTCAAAGGCGTCAAACCGCGCCCGAACTGATGCTGCCTTCCGCCGGCCAAACAGCAGCAGCAACAGGAGCAGCAGGATGAAGATGGTTTGATTAACATCTTTGAAAATACTTCACAAAACGGCCGCTAAACGGCGCTTACCCGAGGGCGAAGGGGATGTGAGTCCGGAGGCGGTGTCAGAGATACTTCAAATTATCTTCGTACTGCGCCGACCTCACGCAACCAAATGGATCCATTTAATTGGCCTTCTTTCATCCCCCTTCCCCCCCACACTATCCCCACTAAAAGGCTTACGGGAAGGGCCGTACGATATTGGCACCGAAACGGGACGGCCCCGGGCGTGCGTTTTTCGTGCAGCAAACGGTCCACTTTCTAATGAGTCGTAAATTGAGTAGCTCGTTGCGTTATCCGCAGCGTAACGTAACGGCTTTCGGGTGCCGATTGAACTTTCGGAAGCCAATTAGTTCGAGTGTTTGGGACGTTTTTGCGCGCTTTTGTCGAGTGCGTCGGCGAAATCGCAGACTTGTGGAGCGCTGACACCTGACACGCGCTAGATCGTAATTAGATGACAGATAGTGCGCTCTAAAGTGCGACAGGCGTTTAAACGAAAGCTGAGCTGTAAGCGGTTGGTTTTCTAATGGTTTTGCTATTGTGATATTTAGCAACATTGTTATGGACATTGTTCGCATTTTAATTAAATAAGCCCTCTGAATGACTTCATAATAATTACACAATTGTGTTTCCATGAGTTGATCAAATTAGTAATCAACAAGAGAGTTCTCAGTACTGACGCTTTTTATTAACAAGAAACGGATCAAACGCTACTAGTATGAACCTGCGAACATTTTTATTTCATCAAATAAAATTCGTATTGCAAATCGGCTTGAAAAATGAAAACGAATGGGACGAATGAGACGAAATGGGACGAATTCTGAAATAATTCTTTGTACTGATGAACACATTTAATTGTAAAGTTTTACTAGAGAAAGAGGAGTACGAAAAATAAAACAAAAATACTTAGAAAGCTTTTGAATAGTAATTGATGTTACAGCGAAGAACAAAAATGTCTTCTCTTTAATTTTGTAACAAATGTTAAGATTCCTACTTCCTGAACGATCACTTGAATAGCTCTAATTAACGTTCAGAGGCAGCTCGATACGGGGATATTGTTTAGAAGTTGGCACAGCTCTCGCCATGCAACCACTCCCGTAACGAATTCCAGTGTCTTATGTTCCCTTGTTATTGCGAGAAAATGGTACACAACAATGAATACGCTCATTGCCCCTCACAGAAACTATTCACCGCGTGCAAGTAACACTGCACAGCCGAAACAGTGGCTTTGTTTTCGGTGCTGGTTACTTACTTTCAGTTTTATGGCCAAACTTTGCCCCGGATTAATTCGTGTTTCTGCGTTTCTCCATCCTTTGCCGTCACCGACCTCGGTCCGGCCCGGATCCGGGTGGTGAATAATGCATCATTTATTCTACGCCATCTTTCTTCGCCGGCCTCGCAGGCAAAATCATAAACTCCCGTTGGACAGACACGAAAGTTGGCTTTAATACGCTGTGTGAATGTTTATGTGTGTGTGTGTGTTTCTTTTTTATTATTATTTTCGTTTGTTTGTTTTGCCACTGTTGTTGGGTTTCGTGTGCGCCTCGGTTAAGTTTATGGGTTTTCGCACAATCATCTATCCCCGCACGGGCTCCCGGGCCCACTGATGTGCGAGCAGTTCCTTTCAAAAGTGCAGGAAGACTGACACAAGTTCTTATCGCTCAAAACTGGGCTCCCGGACTCCCGGCGGCGGTGGATCCTTTTCCGCACCGTGTCTTTGTATGGAGGGGGCTGGCGGTTGGAAAGTCGTAAAAAAGAAACTATTTGTTTGCTCACGGCAACCTCACCGGCAAACGGGGGATGAGTGGTAAAGCAGCAGCACTCTTTAAGGAGGCGGGTACGAACGGTAAAAAGAGGCGTTTGACTATTCCCCCAGGAGAACATCCCGGTCGGTGGTGGTTCGAAGGATCCAGTTCGTCCTAGAGGACAGCAATCGTTAGGGCTATTATATTTTAAACTTTTCTGTTTGCGTCACATGATCGACCGCGTGGAGTGCAGCAAAATGAAGAATAAAAATTAAGCCATTAAATGTTTTGGAATCACCCGTGTTCCTGGCAAAATTGCCATGCAAGCAAGTTACGCTTGAGAGATTCATTCCTCGGAAAGAATATTCATCTTGCAGCATCAATCATGAACTTTTCTTGGCGGTAAGTTTGAGCGTCAGTTTTGTGTTTTTGTCTCAAGTAATAGCCCCAGTTCTGGTAACTCGGAGTCCACTTTACCAGGAGTTGATAATGTCAGCTTCGGTTACTTCTTCGAGTTGCCGCTTTTATCGTTAATGGGTGGAACGTAATAGACTGTCCAAAACAAACACATTCGGTCGACGATTCTCTAGGTTCATGCGTTTCGCAACAAACATTCGCAATTTCCAACACGCAATTCCTGTGAAAGGTCACTAGTTTGGTGTTTTTTGGTGTTTTTTTTTTTCGCCAGCACACAAGCTCACACAGCGAACATAGCGTCTGGATTCGAGTTCGGCTGAAAACTGTCGAAATGTAATACATTTTGGGGAAGTGTATCTATGCGTGACGGTGGGATATTGGTTTCGGGTACCCGCACTTATTTGCTTCGTAATTTGTTCAACGATCGAACAGTAGTTTATTCGTATGCATGCAGAGAAAGAAAGAGAGGCATAGAGGAGTTGTTAAGCGATAATTGAACATAATAATACTTTGTTGCCGGTCCATTTCATGTAGTCAAACGAGTTGTCAATTGGAGTTGATAGTTTAAAAAGACACTCGTAGTCATCTCATTTAGAGATGAATTGGTTTGTTAATTGATTTTCAATTCGGTTGCTATGCAGCGTCAAGAACTTGACTTTGATTTTTTTGTTATATTTTGATAAGAAACGTAAATGAAACGGTTTAATCAATGTCTGTGGATCAGATTTGATAGCGTTATTAATGAATATTCTAATATTTGGAATGTACAAAAACGAAATGCTGTGCTTGATTGTGAATTTTCCCATTTTTAGATAGTTTCGTCGATAATGCTTTTTTCAGAAATCATTATTTTATTTTATAAAAGCAGCATTTCTTGAATGCTAAAGATTCCTGTCAAATTTAACATATGAATGTGTATCACCTCGTATACGAGAACATCCTGAATAGGAACGAATTCTATGGTTCCTTCCCAACAAGGTTAAACGTCATAAAAACCAGCGATAAAACCATTTTCATTTTGGCTTTATTCGCTCACGCTTGAGCTCTATTGAATCAATCCTTTGGCGAGCGAAGAACAATATCGCAACAGAGTAACTTATTAGGAAACAAAAAAAAGAACCCATCCACTCGCTTATCCACAAGCCTTTCGTCGAAAAGCATGTGGGGCTCATACTAGCACACATACACACACCGAAATCCGGCAATACCTTACAAAATATGGTCCAGCAAAGAACGTCGCAGTCGCGTTTTTTGATGATGATACTATCTACGGTGGCGAACGGGAGGTTGCTAGGATGGCGTATCGTTACGGCGAACTTTACGTACATGTATGGGTGTGTGTGTGTGTGTGTGCGCACATTGTGCCATCGTTTAGACATTGAGAAATACTTTGAGCGAAAGCAAAATATCTTCACTTCGCTATGGGCGGCAGAAAAAAAAAACTAGAGCCGAAAAAATAATAAAAAAACAAAAAATCCCTCGGCTCGCTGCCTTTTGAAGTTGTTTCAATATTCACACGCTAATGTTAGGTGCCTTGCGATGCTTGCTGCTGCTGCTGCTGCTCTGTCTGCTATCGTGGCAGTGTGATAGGAAGGGACGAGGCAGATAGCAGAAGGACACGTGTCACGGACTGTGGTGGCATGGTGGCGAAGGAATTGTACCGATTAGCGAAGCAGATATTCCATACCGAGCACAAAGTATGTCGTTGAGTAGCGGGCAGGGGAGGGGAGCGGTCCCATTTGCCTGGGGGATATCTTCAGGCCCGGGGCACCACTCGCCGGAGGAAAACGCCGGGAAATGGAAAATCGTTTCGCCCCAAACTTATTACAATCTGTAACACATGTTATGGTGCCGTGCCGGGCTGGGCGCCCGGGTAGAAAAGCTACCAGACGGGGAGGATCTGGAGGCAGGGTGCTGCTCGTTACGCCACCGGCGAGCCCTCCGTGCGTACCCTTGCCAGCTGCTTCACCCCGATGGCGAGATATTTGCTGTGATTTTGTTTTTCAACTTTCCAACCCAACTCTAGCGCCGGTAGAGATATGCGGGAGCATCAAAGGAAAGCAAGTGCGCTGGGGAGGGGTGGAGGAAATGGGCATTCGCTTATGTTTGTTTGATTTTACGCGCGTTGGCGCGTTCGGTTTGCCAGTGCCAAACAAAAACGAGACGAAACTCTACAAGAAATGAAAAAAAAGGAAACGAAATGAATAAAGAACAACACGACGGAGTAAAACACATGAATCGTATAATAAGGGATTTTCTTCTAGCTGCACTGTGTTCGCGTGCATGTGTGTGTGTGTGCGTGTGTGCATGTGTGAGTTTTTTTGGTAAGATTATATTCAATTAGGCTGGAATGTATGTGAATTCAATAAAACTCACTAGCGTGTGATGTTCGCCGGAGTG
Organism: Anopheles punctulatus; assembly: GCA_000956255.1. Lineage (NCBI taxonomy): Eukaryota > Metazoa > Arthropoda > Insecta > Diptera > Culicidae > Anopheles > Anopheles punctulatus. Next base: position 9,730 of record JXXA01013457.1, read on the forward strand.
GAAAAGCGGCAGCGCGTAAAGCGCTTGGTCGCTTCGGGATGGTACGTTTTCTTCTATTTGTTTGTGGATGATTTTGTGGGAGAAAGCATGAATGATTCGCCGGTTTGATTTCGTTTGCCGAGGCTCGCTGGCTTCGCTGGTACGGCTCAGCATGTGCTAAACGGATGCTTTACCAACGTAATTGGTTTGCATTCGAAAGCAACATGAAACACAGGATTCGAGCGGGTGCTGTTTTTTATGTTTTGTCTTTGCCCAAACGCAACACGTACGGAGTCGGTGGGTGTGATAAAAGCTGCTCCTCCAAGCTTACCATGTTGGATAACACAGGCGGAAGATGCGTTTAGCACCTCTCCGCGAGTATTTTTGCTGAAACTAATGAATGAATGTGCTTGACAACTCTCCGTGTTGCCAAAATAAGAAGCGATGAACATGAAACACTGCAAGTTTGAGTTTAAAAAAAGACTCAAATTAATGTATTCTAAAATATTATTCAAATGTTGGTAGAACTCTATGTATCACGAGCAATTTAAAATTAGTTAAACTTTTCAACAACGCTATTTTTTCTTTTGGAAAATAATTTTTATTAAAGGTACAATGAGGAATGTTTTATTTGCTTTAAAA
>JXXA01013460.1:0-17359 GCA_000956255.1 Anopheles punctulatus
AATCCATCGCACGCATCCTTCGTCGATTCGGAAAAGGGATGTGTCGCGTCAGAGTTTAGCTCCTAATACCGGTCGCCGCCAAGCCCGTTTTGTCGCACCGAACCGAGCCGAAAAGGAATGAAATAAAATATGCCTTCCCGCACATGGTTGTAACCTCATGTGTATGTGTGTGTGTGTATGTGAAACCCCATATCGTGCCGCTTAAAAGGATGGGACGGATTATGGAACAGCATACCTGTGGGCCCGTTGTGTGGGTGAGGATTTCCATACGATTCCATACCTGTAGCTTCAGTAGCCACTTGAAAAAGCCGAGCTCCTGCCTGTACGTACGGAGACTCTCGAAACCTGTTTCCGTTTTTCCTTCGCCACCACTCGAGCCACAGTTTGTAACTCTTCCAGTTCGTCCGTAACCACTCCACTCAACACCGCTAGCCGGAGAGGCCGTGGTGATGAATGGGATAAGCTTTGCAAATCCTGCAAAATCATATTACACGAAGAATGGGAATATGTGATTTTTATGGCTTTCGGTGGCTGTGGGATGTGACATGACTAGCTGAGGAGGTTTTTTTCACATCAGGAAGGCTCATTACCGGGCGCCATGCCTCGACAAATCTGGTTGATCCGGCGCCAGCCAAGTTTGGGTCGGCAGTGGCGCCACCTCTACAGCGGTTTAGGATGAACATGCAACTACGAGATACCATCGAAAGATCAACGATTTACCCATTGTTCGCTTTCTTCTAGCAAATTGACAAAACATAAATAAACTGCTCATCCTGACACCCCACGGGGAGAATCTCATATGAATGTTGAGCTGATCATTTTCATCATTCGCTTCGAATCGACTCGAAAATCAGGAAACGCCAGAACTTTAGGCATTGAAATATTTTTCTTTTAATGCTTTTTTTCATGCGAAAAAACAACACGGCCCAGTTGTGGTGTGGGCGCGCTGCAAGCCATACAAGAATAATTCGTCCAGATATATATATCATCCATTTTATTGCACCTTCTCAACGGACCGCTCATCACACATTTCAACCGGGACCAGAGAAAATCCCGCCACTAAAACGGCCACCCTCGCTACTACTTCGCTATCGTTTCTTCACGTGTTTTCGTCATTCTCTTGCCGTCCGTAACAATAGTTCTCACTCCACATTTTGTTTGAACCAGATGCTTTCGAAAACAAGGCTAATCAGTTATTGTCATTAAAATTTTTAATATGGGAACCAACGGCAAAATCCGTTGGATTGACCACCACCGCCACTGCCACCACCGCTGAGATCGGATCATTATTTTTCGGCATTTCTATATGTTCTTGCAATCATTTCCAAACGAGCGAGACTAACAATTAGACAACCTTTTTTCCCATGGATAAGCGAACACCGCGTGCAGGGAGTACCGTGCGTCAAGATGGGTTCGCCGCCGGGTGGACGGGTGGACGGGTGGAACGGGATTCACTCACGTTCTGTCTCGCTTGATGCGTTTCATATTTTTTCCCTCCAACGGTGGGGCTTCACTTCTTTTTTCTTTTGTAACAAGTCCTTTCACAGATAAACATTGAAGTTCATTGTTGTCGTGACGCGACATCGCGAGGTGAACGTTGAGCTTTAACGTTTCTCACATGTTAGTTATGCATGTGTTTTATATGAACCTCAGCTGATATATTTTTAAGGTCATGAAGTTATAAATTTTCATCCATCCACTAACCCCATATTGAAAAAAAAAACTTTTCTTGCAACTTGGTTCTTTCCGAACTAGTCGGAAATATTTAGTTTTTGTATTGCATGTTGATTTGTTCCATTTCCTATTACTTCTTCATTTGGAACAAAACAAATAAATACTAATTATACCGTACAGTCTGTGAATTTATGTCGTGCCCAACAATTATCAAATCAGCACAGCATCACCAACCGCTGTAGCACCTGTTACTAGACCGCAAATTATGTGGACATTGCTGCGCCTGCAACTGAACTGCCCGACTGCTGAATGCTGATAAAAAAGACCCATCGGTTTCACCGGAAAGATGCGTGAGATTGGGTTAGCGCGCTAAGTTGATGCTAAGCGACACCGGGCAAATGATCGCAGATTGGAGAAAGGCAAAAGTGGAGCATCGGTTGGACGTTTGTCTAATTAAAAGCTCGCTACGGGAAACTGCTTTCATCTAGGCTCGCTAATTGCCAAAAATTCGGAATTAGAAGGGAAGCATAATGCTGTAAAATGGCCAACACAACACGGCCTCAGCGTGTGCCCGAACGCACGGTCACCAGCAATTGGCCGAACTAACTGACTGGCAAGAGTTGCCAGATATTTGTCCTATCATTTATCCAATACTATCATCTGGGAATACAGTGCTGCAGCGCGAACGGTTTGCCGCACGAGCACAGTGTGTATGTTTTATTCAAGTGCGATGGATACAAATTAGACAAATTAATCTGCCCACCAAACACCGACCTCACGCTGCACGACTGCCGCAAGCTCAGTGGTGAGAATGTGAAAGTTTTGCTTATTATGTGGCGTTTTATTAAACAATTTCTGTTTCTGCTCTACACTCAGTAATCAGCGATTGAGTCGTACGGAATTTTTCAATAGGAGTTGTATAACATTTCCAGCATTTTGGTTCAAATCAAGCTTGTTCCTCTCTTCCATCCGGACGAGTATGAAACCACCGGTTCATGTAGCTATCAGGACGGATAGCTTCATTCGTATCAGCGCCTACCGTTAAATTCGTTTGCCTACCGCTTAATGACTACTCAGTATTCTATTCATCACGCGATTATGCCGAATCACATTATCGTTACTGACAGCTGGTTCGAAAACATATCTCCACGGACATGTGATAGGAGAATGTGTACGCGTTAAGATGTGAGATTACTTCACATGCTTCACATACACGCGTAGGTATGGCAGAGAAGAGATGGTTTCCGATCAAGCCACAGCCAAAAATGATGACATGAAAGACAGCCAATGGATTTTTTTTTCTTTGTGCCTGGTACAGCTGCCAACGGCTCATACATGCATACATCCTCGATGCTATCGTGTCTCCTCGTGTCATGCAAATGTGTCTCCATCAGCAGAACGTAAAACGCAACGCGATAGAAATCGTTGATTTCCAGACGTATAATGAAGGTTTGTATTTAATGTCTTGCGAGACACACCATGCGCAATCGATAGATGAGAAAAAGGAGCGATGAGTTTAAGGACATCCCAGACAAGCTCATAACATAAATGATGCCACAAAATCTTACAAGCATGTGTAATGTGAAGAATGTCTGTGGAATTATCTTTAATACGGACGAAAGTTGATCAGAACTGGATAGTACAAATCCGAACTGGAATAAACGTTTACTGAAAAACTAATCATTTCTATTTGTTCCTTAAAAACCATAACATCTGCCTCGGAAAAAAGTCTTTTGCTCAGTATTTATTCAAAGAGAAACCTAACCGGAGGAAACGAAGCAGCATAAAGTATTGCTTCCAGACAAACGACGAAGTCGACCAAAAAAAAAAAAATTGTTCACACCAACGCATCAAACATGATTCAGAGGGAAGATTTATGAAAAACTACCACTCAAGTAGTGAAACGAAAGCGAGCAAGAAAAAAAAACACTCGCCTTGCGCATTACAGTCCCACCCTACTCGCTCCAATCTATTCCACTACATGTTCGAAATCATCAGCATATATGCAAGCAAAGGAAAGCGGTGAAGAGGCCGCATAACAATAGCGTAAGACAGAAATCTTAAGCAGAAATGTAAGTACACGGGCGTACAGTAGCACCGGAAAATGGCAAGTGGCCTGAAACAGGGGCACCGCGAAGGCGACGCTAAAAAAAAAACCCTCCTTTGCATCCTAATAAACGGTGGAGGAGCAAATGAAACGAGACATTCGAGGAAGATGATGAAGGCAAAGCATTCTCATGTGAATTTATATACATTCGATTCATTTATTTCCATTTATCGCATATTTACTCCCCAAGTACGGAAAACTCCCCCAGCGGATACGATTTTAAGCCTGCTCGAGTGCGGGCGAAACTTCTTTACGTGCTTCCGTCGCAACTCGATCGTTCGCTGTGCCCAATCCCCCGCCACAGCCTTCGGTGCGCGTCCCAATTCCAGAGTACGTACGATATCCACGGCCCGCAAACTACACTATCCAATATTACCCGGGACGGTTCCGGGAGGACGAGCAGGATAACAGCCGCTCCTGGAAGGGATAAGCTTTTCTGCAGATGAGAAATCGAATGAAAATTAGTGGAAATGAATGTGCATGCACGCGACGTCATGAGCGAGTGTTTTCATGCTCTCACCGTGCCCCGCTGTACTCACTCGACGACTCTGATATACTGGCCTTCCGAAGATTTCTTCTTAAACAGTATAGATAAACATATTACGGAAACAGTGACGGAGCGAGAGGGAGAACGGACGCGAAAAGCGTAGAGTGTACGACAAGGCGCAGCAATATATAAAAAAAAGTGTACACGTAAAGGATGTAAGGAAACTGGGAGACATCGGGCGACACAATGTTAAGGAGACCACATCCTTGAGTTGTCAACGACATCCGTGCGTCTGCGGTTGTTTCGCATTGTTGGAAAATATAAGTGATTAAAGAATCGCAAAATTGGAGCGCGCTCAGTTGCAAAGCCGGGGGAACAATGAAAGACGAGATGGAATTGGAGGTGTATTTACCGAGCGTAACATGACCGTGGGATACGTGGGAGTTTCATGGATGTGTGTGTGTGTGTGTTTAAGGACGATACGGGGCGGAATGCAGTTTATGATTTATTGATTGTGGTAAATGAATATGAACATGCAAATTTACTATGCCCGGAATGCATTGTTCACTTCGATTAGTATTTCTCTTGTTTGTTCTCAATTTTCGGGTGATGAGTTGTACAATATTCTTACAGAAACGAAAGGATGTCGCTCACTATGCCGTTGTTACGTGCACAATAACTCATGTTTTTAATATAAAGAAATTTAATCGAAATTAATTACATTTTTACATCTCTGCAAATAAATTAATCAATTGAAAAATTGTTTTCGCCTTACAGCGTCGTTACACGTTGTACCAGCGTTACCGTCTTACATGCTATTCATCGATCTCCATTTAGCTAAGCTCGCTTACCCAGCGTTAGGTCCCTTGAATCGCGGTAAATAGTGCACGTAAAAAGTTTCTTTCTAGCATATCACATACGCTGGCACATTCTCCCGTGAGCACCAAATGAAGGGCAAACATAGAGTCCCACAAAAAAAAAACATACATATCACACAAACACAAAAAAAGTTATACTTAGTAATGCCCGTCACTGGGTGGGCGGGCAGGTGGGGCAACAACAACAACAACAAAAAACTCCGAAAACAAAAATAAACTGCTTCTAAATTAAAGGAGCGTTCTCTTTGCACAACAATTTTGACATTCGCCTCGTGTTCCGTTCGATTCCCCGCGCGCCTAGCGATTCTCCATGCGCCACGAGCATGTCTAGCTGCTCAGAACAACGCAGTGAAGACGTCGTTCCTTTAGTTCGTAAGCATGGGTGACATCGGTATTCGGAGCTGTGCAAAACCCACGGGGCGCGCAGGGTAAGGTGTACGGACTCAAGCACGCTGGCAGTGTCGAGTGGTGGAAGCATAACATAAAAAATAATCATCGATAAAATATATTCATATCAACGAATCCACTCAGCCTCGCGAAGGGTACCAACCAAAGGTGACTAGATGAACGGCAACGAAACGCTCAGTGCTACCTACCCCGAAAATGCTCCGACCACGACCACGCGAGGGCACAGTGTGCTAATGTTTGGGCAGAGGCGTGTGCGGAGCACACAAGTCGGTCATATATCGTTTCCCCAAAACGTAAAGTAGAGAGAACAAAAAAAGAAATACACTGTCGAAGAAATTACGACCGGCGGAGTGCCACACGCGCGCATTCGACAGCCAAGGCGAAACCTTTCCTTCCCAGCCTGCTACTGCTTCTAATCCACTCCACTGCCTACTGGGTGCCGCTGGGTGGGCAATGAAATCAACCTCGTTTCCTAGTGGGAGTGCTGCTAAACGAAAGGTGAAGCCCAACCGACGGGGGTTGAAACGAGTCGATGGGAAATTTACATTAATTCGCTAGAAACATAAAAATGCTTACACGCACTCATAAAATTACATAATTTCTAATGCTGCTCACTCATGCCGCTTTCGATCGCGTTTTCGGGTGCTTGCTGTTAACGCACCAGTTAACCCTTTTGGACGGCTGCTTCCGTCGCAGGAATGTTAACGTGGGTGTGTGAGAACAGTATGTCAGGAAAAAGGACACATTCCCGTTTGACCTCGACCCGACCGTAAGGGTTGTTGATGAACAAGTTTATTAAAGCGATTGCGCCATACGTTACAAAGGTAACTACATGGGTCTTGCTACTGTTCGTTGGACCGTACAAACAACCGATGAACAACTGTATGCTACTTTATGAAATGCGCTTGGTGTGTCGTAAAGACAACTTTGAAATCTTGTATTTTTTTCAAAAACTTGTTTGAAAACTCTCCAAGGTACTTTTAAGAGTTGTTTTTATAAACAATCCTTTATTTAAGAGGGCAATATTTGATTAGTACTGATATCGAATTTGTCTATTTTCACAGTGACGAGCTTGGATAGATATCAATCTCCACAAAAATAGGCAACTACACCACAACTGAAGAATGTGCTGTAATTGGCTACTGAACATTGGCTACTCACTTTCTTCCAAAATAGATGCTGCATTGCACTATCGCACATGAAAAGCTTTTGTTTTCATTTGATGCGTCGCGAACCGAAGACAAGTTAGATTTGCCAATGCTGCGTGATTTATCATACATCCTCCCAGATCCTGCCGAAATGCTGTTCCAATTTTCTCCTTTTTTAGAAGAATCCCCAAGAGCTCTTACTCAAAAGCATGCTTCACCCTGCAGATGGAATTCAAAAACCACAATAAAAACTGAATCAAAACAAAACTGCTAACCTACACGAGAATGATACCGGTTTCCAGTGCACCAAACATGGTAATTTAGGGTTTGAAAGCATTGCCTAGAGGGTTCTTCATCGTTGCTACTTTTCCGCACTAATTTCGGTAGCGGTAGGCGACATTTAGAAGGGTTGGCAGCGGTGAGCTGGAAGAAAGCAGAAACTGCACATGGAGAGTTGTTACGCAAAAGAGAGTGAAGCAGCAGATTTCGTAGGCTACATATGAATGGTTATTTTTAAGACAAGCACCCACTCTGGACCGAATGGAAACTGGATCCTGAAAGCCACTCATCAGCCAAAACATCAACGACCAGCGAGCAGAGCCGCATCGACCTATAAGCAACGGAGGTATAATTCCTTTTGACATTGTTCAAGCGCAGCATGCTCGGTTGTCGAACAATTTGCTTACACGCCACCAACTTTGCTCGAATAATTATAAGCGCCTATGCTTATGCGCAAACAAGACCGCTCACAAGTGCATCGCTATGTATGCAACATCACTACTGTACTGATACTAACGATAGCGCGAATAGCCGTCTCAGGTTTAATCTTTTGCTAGTCATACCACGCTTTATTACATGGCTGATGTATTCAAATGTGTGTCTAGCATATGTTAAATTCACAGTTTAATTACGATCAAATGTAGCCCGCATTATTTTGTACACTCATACATTGATCATTCTTGTCATTCTTGTGAAATTATGCATTTTTAAAGCAAAACTATTAGCAAACATAGCGTACGTTTAATATCGAATCAAAACCCACATTGTGAAGACACCTTAATCAGTGCACGAAGCATCTTTTATCCAGCTCAAAGTAGTTACTAGTAGCACGATGAAAAAGACACCACAGCACAAACATTCCCTCCGCGAAAACCGCTCAGTTCAAGGCCAGAAGCCGCGGCAGCCGTGTGTCGTGTTGATGCCATTTGCGAATTTATATTTTCCATACCGACGCGACTCCGTTTCTTGAACCGTTAATTTTTTTTTTCTTACCTTTTCCGGTACAGCTCCGTTGTTTCATGCAGTATGCCTCGTATGCAGCTTTTACGTTGCAGTTGATTGCAGATGGTTACGAGAACGGAAAATTCTGGTTGTGGTAATTGAAGATTGAGAGGTAAATCAGGAAGAAAGAACGAAGAAGTGGAATAAAGAAAAAAGTACGAGCCGTTAGGAGTTTCTCGGGACCTGGTTTTGGTTTCATCCCAATGGAAAACTACCCCACCCATACGTACCCATCTAGGTTGCGATAGAATGATGAAAACAGGATAAGCAGAAACAGAATGGAAGTCTGAACAAGTTCACCTGGGGCATGGGGTGGCGCATGATGTGTGTATGCTTTTAAGAGGTAAAGCACAGTCAAGGAAAACGTATCATTTCTTCAGTTCAGCAAACACTTGAGTTGTTGTTTTACTTGATTTTTTGTTGTGTTCGCCGAGGTTACCTTTCCCGCAACTGAATCTGGTAACGAGAAAGAACAGGTGCTACAAGAGCAAGAGTGGGTGAGAGAGAGTAGGAGAGGATGAAGGGGAGAGTAAAAAAAAACGAACTCTTATTGCACTCCCCGACCCGATCCCTGGCGAAATCACCTTACCTCGCATCACGCAGGAGAGCAAATAAATAAGTTAAGTTTTTTAGTTAGTTTTTATCGAAATTAACGCTACCGCTTTGCACTACTTTGGCACCCCGTTTCGAGCAGTTTCGCGACGAAAGACGAAAACACCCACTGCTTAAAAGGATACGATGAGTGCAAACCCGACCGTGCATGAGTGAAGCGGGAAAAAGAAATAACACGACGTTTAAAAAAGCATCACACAACACAGTGCGGAACAGCTCGAGCAACCTAACAGCGAAGGAGTGAAAACTTATGTGTATTTTTACATTCGACTGCATCTTTCCTTGGCACTGACACTCCAAACGTCATGGGTGCACCGTTTTTCCATGAACGTATTTCAATCTCCCTCGGCTTGGGAGACGTACAGGCAGCGGGAGACGGTGGCTAGGTTGAACGTGCGTTCCCCATTCCACTCCCATTTTGTTTCTTGATGAGTGCAACAAAGTTAGCCGTGCAGTATGTGGTTTTAAGGATACACTCTTCACCCGCCCGATCTCGTCGGAAGGGGAAGGAAAAAATACGGGACGAGATTTACATTCGAGGCCGTCACGGTGGTTCACTAGGGTATGATTTCCTTCGAGAGTTGATGAAGAATGTTGGCAAAACATTCGTTTCTCTGCCAACGAGAATAACGCTGATGCATAAACATATTTTGAAACAAGCGCGCGCAAAAAAAACCCTTCCCACCCCCGCAACCACAGCGGGTCTGTTAACAAAGTTTAAGTCTTGGGCCAAAGTAAAAAGCAGCAAATAGTCCCATATCAATCAGCGAAGATTAAACTGAGCGAAAAACAGCGCCAGGGAAAGTATGTTCTAATTAAGTTTATATTCGTCATCATTGGCGCTGCTGTTGCTGAACGACACTATTTTCTTTTTTTTTCACTATCAATGTTATTACTATTTGATTTTTTCTTGTTTTGGACAAAACACGCTTTTCGCTGCTACTACTGTGTTTGGAAAAGTTTACTGGTTTAGACAGATAAAGTGAGCCAAACCATTATCGATACGAGTAACGCCTCACGCTTGGAGACGATTCTCGAAAGACGATTAAATTTCGTTCTTCATGAGCCAGAAATTAGCTGACACCAAAAGTCGTTGAGTGGCTTCAGTTGATGAACCATCAATACATTAAAAAGGAAAATTTCACTGCACTAACCAAACTTTCATAGAAGATAACCAAAATGGAAACATTGTCAACATCTTGAGCTTATGGCATTAAATACCGTATTGTCCGTTAGGAGTTGCTAAGGTGCTGCAACAATACTTCCAACTAAACGACCTGAAAGGACTTCATGTGCGGGCTGATCTGTTGACAGTTTGTTAACATGGCCAATCTACCATAGTCTAGATGGTATGCACGACGCACCATGTACGCATAAAATGCGTTAGTTCTTCGTATTGTTGAAGCTGCTTTTCCATTGGTCTTTCAAATATATCTTGAATATAAAATCATATAAACTCGAAATCTTCTCCAATTTAATTTCCATCGACTCGGAAATAATTTTACCTTACCTAGTTGATAGTCGAGTATTTGGAAAATCAAACCTCATGTTAATATTACTATACAATTTCCACCACAATTTCTAATCCAGGATAGTAAAATGAATCCTATAATATCCAATATCTTTAAAACAAGTGATAAAAGTATGTGCTTCATCTCGTTTTAAACTAGCGAATCAAAAAACAATGGACTATCTCAGGTATAAAAAAACATGTAAATCTGTAATCTGTCATACGAAGTAGGCCGTCATCCCTACAACTGTTATGTGATTTTATCTTTATCGAACGTTAGTTTACAAAGTGAACAAATTTTGCTTAGTGGCGCACACACGGTAATTGTATCTAAACAGGGCTAACTTAACATTATCAGTTACATTTCAACCGGTTCCGCTTGGATTAACTGGCATTAGTGGTTATGCGATTGAACAATAATGTCGGTTATGCAAAAGAACATTATATTAAATCATAAATCAAGCAATAAATCAATTTTTCATATTTCCTCATGCTATTCAGCGATTCAAATTTTACTACATTTCTAGCATAAATTTTACACAATTTTCTTCTAACATCATTTAAAATTTTCATGCACAGTATTCGTTCGCTGCTTTGACGGGATGCATATTTTGCTAAAAAAAAATCAAAACAACTCCTCGTATCCCTCTATCCACACGTCTACGGAAGCTTGGAGCAATTTTGAAATAAATGTTCAACTCATTAATTTGCGGCGTGTCAACCGTAAACTGTGGCTGGTCGAGGGATGGGAACGAGTACAGAAGTGCTTCAAATTGATTACTGCAATGGAGCATCTCACTACACGCGAAATTAATCGGTGTGTTATTAGGAAATTACGAAAATATTTTTTTTTCACTTAGCGAACATGCCTACATATCAGACGGCAAGAGAGTAAAATATTTCGCTAATTGTTCCCTGTTCTTATGGCACTAGATTTTTTCAGTATGATTTTAATTATAAAATTTCCTCAACATGGGCAAACTTGAAGAATGATAACTTTATTAAAGGGCTTAAGTGGAGTTTTCGAGCCAACAAAATTTACTCACAATTATTCGTTCTCAAAGGTTATGTAATGATAGCTAAGTTTTGTTTCCGTTACATTCATGTTATTGTAGAACATTGCCTGGCTGCAGCTCTAAAGCTATGAGAAACAAGGAGTCTGAAATATTGCTTGTATCAAATACACATGCCTCTGCGTTCATCCATCATGGATACATATTCAGCCAAATTTAACGCATCGTAACTGGAACTGGAAACTGCCCAAGGCAACCACTTATGCCAAGTTTATAAAATAATTAATTAAACATACTCATTAAGCCACAGAAATTAAGCACTGGCGCGACAGGAATTTTGCTCTAAAAACTTTTCGTTTTACTTTACCAGCCGACTCTAACAGGTAGCATGTTAACGAACGGCAGTGATAATTATCAACCAACCGTGTCAACTCTGTCGTACTGTAATCGTTCAATCGTACCTTGAAATCGAAAGTACTAACAAATTTGCTTCTCAAATGGTGCGGTCGATGGTGAATTTAAAGGCATTTTAAAACAGCGAAAGTGTTGAAAACTTGAAAACGTGAAAAAGGATTGGCGTTTTCCAAGGTTTTGCCAATACTGCGAGGTAGCGCTTAACCGTCAGCGGCAACCGAGCTTAGGCAAAAAGGTCATTCAAACATCGCTACAGCCAGTCCGGTCCAACCAGCGCCGGACCGAAGAAAGCGATCACAAGAAAAAGAGCAGCACAATCAGCATCAGGGAAGGAAAAAAATCAAAAGGAATAGATTATTTTCGGGGCTCGTTACTGGGTCGATCAGTTGCGAGGGGCGGTGGGTTCGTCTAGCCTTGAAAATTTCTCTTTAAAAATAGCGCCAAGCTCTTCTAGGAGTATTTTGCATGCTCGGCCCAACGTTCGGTTGCACTCTTAGGTAGTGGTACAAAAACTCATCTCACCTAAAACATTTAATCTAGTGGACATTTTCCTATTCTTCTTCTTCGTTTTCCATCTGCTGTCATGGCGTACGGCGCGAAAATCTTCTGACCGAAGGCTTTGACTGACCACTCGACTGACCGGTAGCGTTTGTATCCTTGGCGGATCAAACGAAACGTAATGGTTGCGGGTGGGAGCAGCCGGAAACTTTCCGGGAAGAAAAGGAGAACCAAAAAAAAAAGAAAGTAAAGCAAAGCGTAACAATAAGAAAAGCGGACGAGCGGACTCTAAATGACCGTCTTGACGTGGTGGCGCGTTGTTAAAAAGAAACTAACCTAACCTAAAGCAGACGGGTCGACCCAACGCAAAATAACGCGGTCGCGACTTTTATGCTGGTTCTTTTCTGCCATCGCCGATGGTAAGGTGGCTGTGGAGGGGTTGGTGTGTTCTTTTCCTTTCTTGCTCCTACGTTTGTGTCTCGCACTGGTGCATCAGCCAATTTTTATTTTTAAATATTTTTTTTCACTTGATTTTCGGTATTCATCTTTACTGCGGGCCAGGTTAAAGCTCATTTCGCACCTTAAACACTGATTGTCGAGTACCTTATAGACAAGGTCAACAACCTGGTATTGGATATTTCATTACAATTATTTTATCAGAGCGTGCTTCGATTCACCACCAATCATTCCGATCTTACTGGAACAGCGGAAATTTGCTGAGCGTTTTCCAATAGTCCGAACTATTGTTGCTATTGTTGTAAATAATGTTCCAAAGCACCTCGTATAGGCTGTTGCGCTCTACAACTCCCACATTGTGCTGCGGCAGTATATGAGTGTCACATGCAGTGCTGGGCGTGTGCACATGAGATTAGGAGAGCGAGAACACATAGTTATTTTCACGTGAAAGACACATCCCCTTTTCGAGCGGCATAAGTGAAAAGCTCACATAGCAAGTTTTCTGACCAGTAGCGAAGAATGTTTCTCTTTTGTTTTTGCTTTATGTTTCTCCATGTTTCTGGAGTTATAATATCCATTCAAATGTGAGCGTACACACACGCAGCAAGGCACAAGATATGTGCAAGCCACGTAGTATCATGATTTTTGGGTTGAAATCTTCATCCGCTAACAAGTCTTTTGCTTCGTACTTATTCAAATCTGTGTCAAGTACTGTATGGTTCCAGGCATCCTTTGCTGCGAATTTCTCGATATAAAAACAGGGTAGCTCAGCCGTTTTGCTGTGAGATTGTTCACGGCAAGTGTCCTTCCCTCGAATGTGACCCCTCCGCGTACATACAGTGCGCTCCAGGGAGCAGTACCTAATCAGCATTAGAAACATGTCGCTTTCACTCGTGTCTACTCTTTAACCTATTCACAACCTGTCTTTTTCTCTGTACCGCGAGTGATGGGTACGGGTGTGTATGTGATGTAATTATGCGCATGTGCATACCACACAGCGCGTGCAGGCGGAAGCAAGAGATTAGGAATATCGGGAAAAGAAGAGAAGAGTTATCAGCGTGTATTGCGAAGCTCTATTTTCTCTTCGTGTGTGCGAAAAGGGACCGAAATGCGCTGTATGCTGCCGCCAACCGAGTGCACATTCTGACCGACCGAAGCAGATTAATTCCCCCGTTTGCTTTGCAGCATAAGCATAACCCGACGGCGAGAGACACTCTACGCTGTGTTCGGTGTGAGCGCTTCTTGTTCGCGGACGGTACCGGCACTCGTGAGCTACGTTTCCAGTCACCCAGTGAGAAATTCTCTGGCTCATGGAGTGAACGCTCACCAAACCGTCGGCTGTATACGTTAATCAAGGGATTGATTCGCTCATGCTTCACTAAATCCGCCTTGTTATCAAAAACGAAACAGGATATGCGTATACCACAGTTGTAAAGAAAGGTTAAGCTGCATATGTCGATTAAATGAAAAATGCGTTCATCCTTGCGCAATGTCACGTTTCTACACGATATTTGATGAGAACGTAAAAAGATTGAATAATTAAAGCAATGTTTAAAAAACCCTTAGAGCTTCACTCGTGCTTTTTAAATTAGTCCGTATTACAGCAGATCATTTAGCCCTTTCTTGCATGTTTTAAACCTGAGCAAAATTGTAAATTTAGCGAATGAAAAGTACGCAGCCATTTTCCGACATTGCTCGCCTATATACCGTGGGTTTTATTTCATTGAGTGAGCATTTTTCGGTTGGCTCATTGGCTCCCTAAGCGCCGAGTTTGTGAGCCATAAATGAGAGCTGCTCACTACAAAAATGCTCACTGGAAACACAGCTCACGAGTGCCTTCACGGTCAACAAAATAACGAGCGCTCAGCATAACAGCGAGCTCGGAGTGCCCCTCACATCGGGGTTATGCTTATGCTGCCAAGCAAAGGGGGAATTAATCTGTTTCGGTCGGTCAAAATGTGCACTCGGTTGGCGGCGGTAGTCGAAATTTGGTCCCGTTTCGTTTGAAAAGCAAGTGCCACCAGTTGTTCGGATGCGGTGCAAGGTGAAAACAGAAGTTTGGAACAGACGTAAAATTGATCAAGGCAACAAAATCCAGCGCATCTAAGGGAACAGAAAACCAGTTTGGCTTCGTAGCAGTTGAAGTGAAGAGTGTGCATTTCAAAACATCGAGTGTAATAAAATGTGCAGTGATCATAAGTTCGGCACTCTAAGATGTGATCAATTGCACCGAGTGTAAAGCGAGTATCCAGTAAAACACCACACCGGATATCAGTTTACGTGTGTAGCTTCGACAGTGGCAGTTGTAAATCGCTACGGAGGCCAATAGTTTCTCTCAGTATTTATGGATATACAGAAGAGGCTAAGAATATTATAGTTTGAGAAAACAAAAAAAAAACATGGCTCGATCCTTTCACAGCCCGCTGTATTGAATATGTTTTCGTCGTACCTGTTCTGTGTGTTGCATGAAGATCTGAGGTACATTTGTACGTAACCTGTTTATGGCATCCTGGCGAATGGAGTTCCTGGCGGTGACGGGGAAATAAGATCAAACTCGTCCTGAACGCAAAACAAAAAAAAAGAGGTTAATTCGTCAGTGATCATTGCTGCAGTGCAATGCAGGTAAAATAAAACAATCAGCCGAGAGCAGTCGGGCTGGAAAGTTCCCGCAAACGTAACCTGAACAAAGTACGCAGGAAAGCGGTTGTAAATCTAAGCAAAATGATCCTTACCCGGTAGAGCACAAACAAAAACGCCACTGGATTTGGTTATCAGCGCAACCCTTTCGCATCCTTTCAAACGGTAGAGTTCGACAGTACATTTGCAATGGGATAAGTGGAAATACACAACGATAAACGCTCCAAGCAGTGTGTACGGTGTAGTGCTACTAAAAATTAGACATAAACGCTCGTACTCACGTAATCCTGCACGTTTCGCGCGTGGGCATTGGGCCCGATGATTGATAAGGAAACAACGTGAATCATACTATGAAAATGACAGAGTCGCCGATGACAAAGGAAACGATTAAAACCAGAAATCAAGCAGCCTGGGAAGAGATGTTACGCAGAAAACACTGACGCACATGGAACGTTGAGGATATACGTCACCCAACCGATGCATCAGTTCCACCGGTCCAGGTTGGGTAAAATCACAGTGACCGTTCGAATAATGCAGTAATAATGAGTTAAGTGCAAATTTCCACGGATCCGGATTTCCAATGCATCGTCAAAATTGAACTTTCGGAGCTAAAAGATTTTAGTTTCCTTAGAGACTTTTGTTCCTTTCCGTTGGTGCAATTATAAAGAAAGAAGTGTGATAATATTATAAAACGTCGTCCGGTTAGAAGAAGAACTATCGATGCAGCAATCCGATCGTGTTATGTTAAGTTCCTCCATCGTGTGTTTTCGTCTAAAGCGTCGAGTTTTCTTGAAGGCTGTAAATTATCGTTTCCGTGTGTGAATTTATACGTCTCAAAGGGGTGTCGATCGTGCACGAATACGGTTTTAATGTGTACATGTGCAATGTGTGCAGGTGGTGGTGTTACATATGTGGGTGTGTGCGTGTGTGTGTGCGATTGAGGAAATTTTGACTTACGTTTTCCGTGCGTGGTAGGTGCAAAATTCACCATTCGTCAAAATCTCACTTACGAAACATTAGTATAAAACAAGAAATATCGGTTTCCGTTTGGCTGCAGTTACGAGAAAATTCGCTCTTCAAGTAGAGAGCCAGGATTCGGCAAAGTATATACTTCGGAACGTAAACTATTCTATCCGCGTAAACCACTACCCCAATTCAACTCCTTTGTGCTGGCAGTAGTAATTGGATACAAAGTTTAGTCGTTTGCTTACGTTCGACATGTAAAATTATGAGACCTGTGGCGTGCACATCAATCGAGTGGTCAGATCTAAACGGAAGGTATGTCGCTTTGTTGTTTTTCACAAAAAAACGCCTCTTCTTAGATAGTAAAACGTTATGTATAATGTAACAACGGAGTGGTGTCCAAACACACAAGTTACATCATATATAAAAGCAGTTCATACACAACTCACCGCTGCTTTACTCCGTACTTCGTAAATTATTTGTGTTATAGAATTCCCATTAATCACATTGTGCATTACCTCATGCTTCGCTCAGTTAATACCGCATCTGCCAAGCTAAGGTGTTGTCATCTGATCCATGTAAGGTGTGTTTTTCTTTCGCAAAAGAATTTTTCCCATCGGTGAGAGGCATGTCGTGGCATAAATTATGATAATTAATGCGCTAACATCATGCTCTGATCGCGCAGGAACACTAATCGGTTGATAGCTCTAATTCTTTGCAGCGTAAATTAAACACTGAGGCAGTGCCTGCTTTTGTGTGTACAGGATAATATCGTGTATTTGTAATACGGTAGAAAAACAGCAGCGTACGGCCCGTTGTTGCTGTGAGATGCTACCGCTAAATCTTCTGTACCGAATCATTTCGATCTTTTCTTCACTGGTTGGGTGGTTTTTCGGTGACATTACAAACAAGGGTATCCTTTAAATGTGTGTCTGTAGGGTTTCGTTGAAATCCTTCGGAAAGTGTGCTGTGCTTGGGTGTGTATGTCTGTGCGTGGTGCCACATTTTATGTAGAAGCATTCTTCAAACCCATTCATAAATCAAATCGTTTGCAGCAGCTGACTCGATACTTCGGGTCCACTTTAATTTATCCCCGTTAAGGACGGAAACCACAAACCGGTAGACTGTATGAAATCCTGGTACTCCTGTTCTTACCGTAGCTTTAGTACGGCTCCAGCAAATGTGTGATAAAGTTAACCCTATTCCTACCGGCCACCCCACCAAGCCCGCGTAGGTCACCCTTCTCGGGAAAAATAAAATAACAACAAAAAAA
>JXXA01013461.1:0-13634 GCA_000956255.1 Anopheles punctulatus
TTTTTTTGCCTTAAGCTTGTAAATTTAAACTCTCCTCGATACGTCACAGTGCTCGTTCTGACATACTATTTTCAAAAAGAAAATAACACGGTTTACTTTGAAAACGAAAACGAGAACGTCTGAAACGATATCTGATAGCTTCACGCTAATTAGGTCTTAAGGCTATTGAGTTGTTTTTTTTTCGTTTTCTGATCCTGCTTTGAGGAGTTCACGAAAATGGCTCATACGCAAAATGAGCTTCTGAGGCCTACTGCATTCCAATGATTCCACATGGTTTGTGGAAAGAGCAGTGCAGTGGTAAAAGCGCAATCACATCACAGAAAACAATAGGAGCATGTATACGGTGGGTAGCATAAAAGATGAAAGCAAACCGCAAGTCTAGAATCTATTGTCTCCAGTAAATAGACATACCTGAGATGCGAAATGTTCAACCATAGTGCGGAACATAAAAAATAACAAAAAAAACTTTTACACAGGCACGCATAATAGAATGATAAATTACTTCCCCCGGTGGGATGACAAACCACGGCAGCCAAACCACAGAGATAAAAAGAACAGTATTACAACGAGAACAACGCCTCCACCAGCGTGACCAAGTCTAGCGACCTATGTTACAGAGAACCAACGGAAAAAATAGACCATTTCCCACCGGTCATATGTAGCGTCGGTGGTTTACCTACCTTGCGGAACGCTTTCCTAAAGTTCTCCGACAGGAACGCGTACAGCAGGGGATTAATGCAGGAGCTCGTGTACGCCAGGACGTGCGAAACGATTTGTAGCGAAATTTTAAAATGTGTGTCCGGCACGAAAACGTCGACACTTTTCAGTACCAGTATGACCTGCAAAGAAAAGAGAGAGATTACTTTCGCATTAACACTGGTTGTGAAATTTGACAATGGCCTGGGGAACTAAGAGCTGGGAAATAATGAGATAACTTGTTCACCAATGGTTGGACGCAGTTTGGAAGTATGAATTTATAAATTTGTCACTCGCGATGCTCATCAACATTTTTTCGGTCCAGTTTCTGTTATACTTCTTACAGAAAAAGAAATATTGCTTTGAAAATGAATTGAAATAAAAGTGTTAAATGCACCATTATTTATAAAAAAAAACTATTCCGTACTTTCAACTAATCCTTTCTTTGTTGTAACCTTGCTTTGCTTCTTCTTCTCTTTGGCGTAACTAGCCAAGTCATGCCTCCCATTTTCCGGCATACTAGATTGATTTTTCCCACCATAACTTGTTAGTCACTCCTCGCTAGGAGAGTTCCTGTAACCGTCAAGCGTAAAACGTACGTGCGTAAATATATACTTGTCCAATCATGCGAAAGTAAACACTTTCAGGATTGCTGCAGGCAGCGTCAAATAGAAAATATGAACATTTTCCAATTCTTGATGAAAAACATTAGAACATATTTTTGATTTGCTTGAATTTATGATAACACATACATTTCTAACTGGTCGTATTCACATTTTCCAAGCATACTGCTAGAAGAAATCTGTATTAAAAACATAGCGCCGCTGGAACCGGTGTTATACTACATTCGTACAAATTTTAACAGTTCGAGATACCTTGCAGTTTAATTGTTGTTGGCTTGTTGGCTTCGTTCGGCTTCGAGAAAAAAGCATCCCGAGTAGTTGCGCCAAGTAGGGCAAAGCACATGTCATTTCTTTGAGACTAAACTTACTATCATTCCGAATGATGCTGTTTGCTATGCTAAATATCAAGTTGAACTGTTGATGTTGACTTTTAAGGTGTAACTTTGCCGCAATTATTATTGTTTGTCTGATTGATATAAATAAAGGATTAACAATCCTTGAAATAATGTATTTCGTCAGTTCTGTTGAATTTCAGTGTCTATATCGTGATAGAACATGTAAATGTTTCCAGCTTACATAAACAAACCAAAATATATCCTATCGCTGAATACCGTTGCTAATATCCTAACGAATTAAATAACCCATACTGACCCAGTCCAGTTAAGTGAATGTTTATTTCGTGCGACGGTTCAGACAACGCACTGGACCGTGGTTGGTAGTACAGAGTACAACCGCAACAGTATTCATAAATAGTAAATGCAACTGCTCACCACGCAAGCATAACCATAACCGTATGCATAATGCTCCCATTTTGCACATTTATGCTAAAGGCGCGTGGACTCAGCAGCTAACGCTATCAAACGAAACATGCGATTTCCATAGTTATGCGGTGTGGTTTCTGGATCATTTCGGAATAATTGAATCATCAAATTAAAGCCTTACTCGGTAGGCCTCGTATCGAGTAGGAAAACCCGCATAACACATTGGTTTCGTCAGAGTGTTTTAGTTTATTTTCTGTCACATTGTGCAAATGAGTTTTACTCTATAATTGGTGCCCGAGCCATTTTCCGAGGCTTTGTTTTTCCGAGCTCATTGTTTTAAAAGGCTGAAAGGCTTTACACTCTACAGCTACTTTATTTCGTTTATAAGAAGCGTTACTTAAACGTAAACACGGTTAATGTTACAAAGGAAGTTGAAAAGGAAAATGCCGTAGTTTATGAATATGCTCCAATGTTACTAACGTATCATGTACTAATATTACTCTCTTGAAAAAAACTCTTAAGAGATGTTATTGTAAAAAACACCCATTTCAATTTACTTATTTAATCAAAAGCACTTCCTCGGTATTGTATGCTCATCGTGGCATGATTTATTTAAATGATCAAAAACCTGATTAGTTTCTTTGACGCCTCGGCATTAAATTATGCACTCGATCGATGCGTTATTTGATTTTCTCTAATCGTTCACAGTTGAAATTTAATAATGCGTAGCTAATTCCACGCATTGAATGTAGGTATAGTTTAATAAAGGTGAAGGAGTAGAATTCCCCAGTTACAGGCTATTTCGGAAAGATGAATGATGATGGCTCGCTGAACGATTAACTCTGCATCTCCATTTCTCTCTCTCCCTAACCCTCTCCCTCCCTCTCTTTCTCTATATCCTTGGTCCACATAGTAATATCAATCACATGCAATCAGGGTCAGTTTATACGTGTGCCCCTGGTTATGCTTACTAACATTTCAGGCCATCAATCAATCACAGTCCATCTGATTCGCACAATCATGCCACGGCTGATTGAGCCATGATTTGATTTGCAACAATTTATTAAACACAATGCGTTCCACCTACATCGACCAAAATAAGCGGATAGTCGATGCCCGCCCTGAGGGTCAGTGGGATTTTTTTTTTTATTCGAAAACGAAATGTTTCATTTAGGTCCCAGGACTAGATGGCCGGTCAGAGGAATCCGAAGCATACCGCCGAAGTTTGGCGATTTTGTTTACGGTTCACAACGCTACATTACTCGTGCAATAGGTACGACAACGTTTAAGCAATTGAATATAACAGAAACGCCCCCCGGGTTGTGTAATGTTTCCACAAAAGCGACCATTAAAAGGTGGATCACGAAAAAAAAAAACGTTTACGATTGCCTCCGAAATACCGTTTTCCGGAGAAGGAATTTTACCGGGCTGCGGACAATGTCTGGACGGTTTACGACATTTTTTTTCGGTCGAGAGACCATTTTGATGACCCAAAGGAGCCCTTCTGCTTTACGAGCAAAGTACACGTCGTTCGTGGAATAATGAAATGTATTTTTTTATGAAATGATTTTAAATATTTATACCAAAGCAACTGTATCGCTAAGGATGCTTTGTGACAACACTAAGTACAATTGTGGCGATGGTTATGAAATCATTAGGGAATTGTAGAAAAATTGTTTGTGCTTCAAATTTCATAATTTTCGTTTATTTACAACATGCTTTCTGAAAGCATCATAAATTGTATGATTCAAGACATAATATTGAACCATTACACAAATGCAATTCCCAATGTCCCAACACGTATTATCATCGTTTCAAAAACAAACTGTAACGTAAATCAATGTTACTTAGCGGATATTATTCAAAACTGTCTTGGTTATATACCCACGAAACCATTAAGAAAATTGAAAGCTCTTTACGTTTGATGTTGAAATGAGATCAGCAATATTTATTTCTTTTACCCATTCAACCGATGGGATATAAATGAACATAATCACGGCACAAATAAATTTATGGCATATTGCATTACTGTTTTTCATAGCAAACGCATGAAATAAATAAATTTTCTGTGTTTGCATTGAAAATTATTGTCATGTAGAAGAATATAGTTTGATAACCGATGGTGAAATAATATGACCGAAAATCAGTACAAGAGGAATTATTCGTTTCGTTTTGATAGAAATAATAAATACGTTTAGTAACAACATAACTTTCCTCTACATCACTCGGTATAGATCTCTTCACACGTTATGGCGCATGAATGTTCGTATGAATTAAATACCATTAACGAGAAAAGTCGACAACAAATGAGCCTTTCTGCGGCACTATCGAAGCTTTTGTCCGATCCTCTCAACATAATGCTCTTACGGAATGGTTTGCAACGTAGTTTCTCTTCCATATTCGCGCTTACCTGTATAGGAAACCATAGGGAAGCGAACGCCGCCACCACGATGACGACCAACCGTGTGACGCGCTTTTTGCCCTTTTTCGATTCCGCCGAACGGCCACCGACGGAACTTCGCCATAGCCGCGAAAGCATCCACATGTACAGGACGCTGATCAGTATTAGCGGCACCACGTACGAGCTGAGGAAGAACGCGATGTGGAAGGCGGGCCACGAGGGGCTGTCCTTCTCGAGGAACCCACACGTCTCAATCTCCCGGTCCTGGTATTTGAATTTCTGTCGAATACAAAGCAATAAGAAAAAGTTATTGTTTACATATTTGCTGTGATTTACAACTCGCTACAGTCTGCTATTGCTTTTAATATGAGTTACACTTCTAGGAGGTCATGTGTATAATCTTTTTGATTATTTTCGCTGTAAACCTTTTGCCAAAAAAAGCAAAAACGTTGGTTTCGATCGATCGTTACATTGTACAATTTCAAATTATATTCTTCTCTCAAGTAAACTCGTTTCAATACATAACTCAATCAAATTGAAACATATTTCTCAGCTCCTCCACAACCCACACAACAGCTAGAAAATTTGAAGAAATAATGCTTTTGTTCGGCACACAATGGCGTTGGCGACCCGACGACAAAAACGTCGAGCTGAAACACCATACACGCCATGGTGAAATTGCAACTATGCAGCACCGTTTCGCATAGTCGACGTAAACTGGAAGTGACAGTGCAAAACGGGCACAAAAACCGGACCCGGATAAAAGCCCGTGACCTCAGTCGGTTTCGCAGTCGGTTCATGCAACGCAAGGTTGAGTGTGAAAACGTTCCGCATGCAGCGTCGTACCATACCGTCGATGCGCGGTAAAGGTCGATTTATTGCACGATATTGTTTTCTCGCGCTCATAAATCAAAATTCATCCTACGTTGTATGGCAGGCGCGGAAGCGTCCGAGACGAGCTGTATCGAAGTCACGCCTGCATCGTTGAAAGTACGCCATCATCTCCACAGGGCACTGTGTGCCGTTTTCGAAAATTGTCCCGAAACAAACCGTCCCTATGAAAACTTGGCCGGACCAACATCGTCTCATGAATAGCACCGCAAGCTGGAACTTTTTTCATTTTACCAATCCGTATCACTCACATCGAGTTGCCATTGGCATCGTGGCCTGTGTACGCAGGTGTTTGCTTCCAACATTTTCTGTGATCTTCGTCGCCATAATATTATCCCGATCCGGCGAGAAAGACAGTACCCTTCCATAGTGTCCCATTTCCGTCCACTTACTTTTTTGGGCCACCAGCTCACGGCATCCGTACGGATCCGGATGTTTTCTCGCTTCAATAACAATAATAATCATCGTCATTAACGTCATTCTCGTCTATCGTCATCGTTGCCATATCCAACCGGTGGCTTGTAGTGGTAGCGTCACTAAGTCACGGCACTGCGCATCCTTGCCGGACGGTCTCGCAGGACGTAAATTAATTAATCAACACTTAATATATTTAATTACTGGGCAATAATTTCGTTACCTCCGAAACTCTCGGTTGCACTCGGCGTGAAATCAGGCGCATCTGATGGTAGTTGCCTACACCAGCACTCAGAAGAAAAAAAAATTGAAGCGCACACCACAAACTGATGCTGCTCGTAAATCAAAGAGGGTCGTAAATTTCTGCACTGCATTTATTATCTAGATGGTCTTGAGCATGATGTGATATATTTGAAGCCTGTTGGTAGCTGGCGATGTGGACCGTTCCGTCAGATTCAAAGGCTTACTTGATGATATTTTAGGAAGCATTACGCTTTATTGGGGATAAAAACATTTTGATACCGGGCCAATATGAAATCACGTTGCTGGGGACTATATCGGGCTACAGATGGATGGGTACGATAATTTAAGTGGATCAGTGATTAATTGAAAACTTTTCCAAAATAAATAAAAAATAACTCTGCTAAAAATGGTAGCGAATGTTGCCCTAAAAGGATATAATAAGCTTTTTAAACATTGGCGAAACTATCGGGAATCCATTTGCTAATGAAGTTTGTCAGAGTTTGTTACGTTTCGATTCAATGCATAGCAGCGTGAAAATCGAATTTATCTCAACTGCAAAAGTCGGGCTGGTTGAGCCGTTTGTTTGAACTGTTTGTTATTTGTTATGCTGTGCGTTTGTTTCATTGGTTCAATAAATGTGGCCTGGTGATTTCCTTGAAACCGTTTCGGGAACCTTAATCAATGTCTTTTTTTTAGTTTGTGCATTATTAAATACCATAAAACATATTACGTTATTTAAACCTAAACCAATCACTGCATATAAATAAATATGCACTAAACACTCAAAACAATCCGTAAACATTCTGCTCGTTTCGTCTGATAGTTGAAATCGTAAGTAAGAATATTGTAAAATGCAAGCGTGTTTTTTTCAGTAATCATTCATCCACCGTGGGCTGGTCAATTTTATTTAGAAGCAAACTATTTTTTTCTAAAAATGGACGACAACAATATCGTGAATAAAAACGATTTAATCTTTTCCGCAAACAAAACTTGATCCTTCGAAGCACACAATAAGCCCCCACGTGTATGCCAATTCTCATATCAACAAAAGCGAACCCAAAATAAGATCAGCCCCGCTTTACGTTAGTTTTTCTCTCCTTTCACAAATCCCTGGTCTTCCAGGAATCCAAATCTGAAATAAATGCTATACTTTCCGGAATTGATCGACTTGGTTTTGCAACGAACAACAAAAGCAGACAGTACAAAACGATAATAATTCAAGAATGTAGTCCTTCGGTATTACCGTTATCCGAGATTGTATATCCAGGAATCATTATGAAAGCGTAATAGAGACTCAACCTTTATCACAGCGGTTTTATGTAAATACCGCACCAGAAAACCGAACATAGGCTCTCTTATAATCAATTTAAGTTTGATACACATATAAAGTATTTCAAATTTATCCCTAATTTCTGAGCCATTTTCATTATTTTAAATTTTTTTTAAATTTGTGTATTTATAATCATCTAAAATCTTTTCAAAGCTATATTTACCATAAAGAAAGTTGGTAGTTTACGAATAAAGGTTACAATAGTTATATAGAACATTCCAATTTCTGGTTACATAGGAAGTGGAAAAAGGGTTAAAATAACATTAAAGTTTTTCGATATCAATCATAATAACGTTGTTGGCAAGACTGGATATCGAGAAAAAAATATTTAAAATTAAACTGTCCTCCATCGGCTCCATCGCAATCGGTTTTCAAAATTGAATTCCAATTTTTTTGAACACATTCTTCCTGAATGTAAGAGTCATCGCTCGTTGACTAGATTGAAATAGATTCTCAATTCGCAAAGTGTCGGTGATCGTTTTTTTCTGGCTCTGTTCTTTTTTTCAATCTCTTTCTTTTCCTTGATAATTCGTGCTGATCTCTTGATGCGATTTCAATCCACTTCAGTCCGCTATTTGATGGATGGAAAAGCAAACAACGGTTTCCGCCTCCAACCCCATATTCAATTAAATCTGCCGTCAAGTTGCACCAAAAGTTGCGTGAATTCATCGTAACGCCAACGGTCAAGGCTGCCCACTCGCACCGAGCATGAGCATGTCAGAAACAGTATTGGCCAACCAGTCAAAAGACGCATTATATTTATGTCGTTCTCTCTATTCCTGCATCGCCCTCTCTGAATTCTGTCATCTCCAGATAGTGTATTCTGTCTCACTTTCTTTATATTCCCAAATCCTTATGCAAACGTTAGATTGAATCAATTCCTTGGAATTCAATGTTGAATAAAATAAATCGAACAATTACCTGCGAAATGTCACTGTTAAAAACTTAAGCTTTTTTGAGAAATATTGGACCATCGAACGGTGCCACATCCCATCATTACGCGCCTTTGTAAGCCCTGCACATTTTTTTTTTCAATCCAAGAAAACAACTGCTTGAACGCCTTCAATTTACTAAACTTTATCATTCTTTTGACAACTTTACGCAAAACCAACTTTTGGCTTAGTGTTCGAAAGGGTTTCTATAAGTTATTCATTAGAATGGTAATGCCAAGCACTGCACCCATCGGATTCACAGGACGAACACATTTACTAACTGTAGCGGATGGTTTGAGAGAAGAAAAGATTTCCCCCCTTCAAATTGCTTTGTCCCAGACCGGTTCGCTTCGCTGGAGATAGAAAGTTGCCCCAACCTAGAAAGTCGTAGGCATTACGAAGGAAAACTTCTTTATCGAAATCTATTAACTATGTATGGTGAGAGTTTTAATGATCTTCAATTCAACAGCTGCCAATAAGCAGTATTTTGTCTCTCTTTTACACCATAATTAATTCATACCGATACTACCACCAGTTTTGAAAAACAAACAATCCGACGGAATAATGCCAGCAGCCTGTTGGTAATTAAATTAAATATTCATGATACAAATTGGACAAATGGGTCCCTAAAACTGATTACTGACGCCTGCAGTTAGTTTCAGATACACTCAAAACGGACAATTAAAAAGTGTTCGGTTCGACCGAAAGAAATTAAAAATTATGTATATTTCTCTTTTGACTGGGAATTAATGAAAGAAACTCAGTCGGTGTTTCATCTTCAAAATCACACTATTTGCTGGGGATTTTTTGGAATGAATTACAAGATTGCTTTATCTAAACGCTTTTACAACTTCTTATTTGAAATCTTACCAATCGCAGCCTTTAGCAGCCGAATAGCGAATTATTTGGAACGATATGTTTTTAACTGTGATTTGTTTTGATCGTTGAGAAACGAATATTTTCATCTACCGCACGAAATGGAAGTCTCCATGTTAAATTTATAAACTCATCTACTAATAGCGTTCAATTAACTTTAAACGAAAGAATTCCGTAACGCCGTATTTCCTTTCAACTCAACTCAACTTTCAACCGGACGTAGAAAAGGCACATGAAATCGACAACTGACAGAAGCGAAAATAAATTCTTTTGTAAAGCTTTCACCAATCGTAACCAGCGCGCTCGGAATGCTTGAACTTCATCAAATTGACAGGTAATAAAGTAGCGACACCTCCGGCTGCGCCCCACCACGCCCGCCGAATGGTTCATTCAATAAAGTACCCACCGATAGACAAACACACGTACCACGGCCAAGCATCCGGCAACATGGAATCTTCAAACATCACCGCAACGGTTCAGCAGTAATCAACACCCACCCAGCGAGTCCCACGGTTTTCAGGTGGATTGATTTTCAATTTCCCGTCAAACGGAAACGGTTCACTGAGATGAGAAATGAGAAGAATTGATAACATTTAAAGCACGGCAGGGTCCGGGAAAAATGTGTTCGATTTGAAAAACGTATCACGGACTCCAAACGATCAATTGCCAAAATCAATAATGGGAGAAAAATACGGCGGCACCGGATGGTACAGTAGCGAACACGAAATAGTGCTGGCCGTTTTTGCTGGCCGATCACAAATATAAATACCCATACACGGTCGCACGGTGGCAGCACTCGCAAGCGGCGGAAGTGGTTGTGGATCGAACGAAAGTAATACTAACAAGCAAACAGAAAAAAGCATGCCACTCAGTCCCATTGTAGCACTCGTTTCGCAAGCAATCAGTGATAAGTGGCAAATCGTTTGCAACAACGGCGTTGAAAGCAACCAGTATGTGCCGGTGGCAAACACACATGCACCGATCAGCGTGCGGTGTCCTTAGCAACCAACACGCTGTTCGATTTCGCATAAATACGCTCGCTTACACGACAACGAAATCTCTTACGAAATAAATCGCTCGACACGGTCGCCACACTGGCATCCTTTATCCCTGGGTTTGGCTCCCGTTTCCGTGCAGCGTGCGGCGAAGCTCACTCATCGGATGCAAACTATTGAATTGCATTCAAACATGTTCTGCTCGGTAACATGCGAGCTGGTAATCTTCTTGTACGGACGAAGTACGGTCGGAGTTTTTTTTTTCAACACAATCATACAAAACCTTTTATCAAATCCTCAACACCCGCACCGCACGGTGGAATATATTTATTTACCCGAATTGCAAAATCTAATCCTGTCCGTACGAGTGGTTAACGCCGACAAAGATGCAGAAAAGGGGGATAAACAACTCGACTCGTTGTTTCGATGGACAGTAAACCTGGCTCAATGTTGACTGCTTCAGCTAGAGTCCTTTTAATGCAACCTAAATGTAGCTAAAAATGGAGTTTGTATCGCATCACAAAGATAATCCATTCGTGCGAAATTTGAGAACGAATATCCACTGTAGCTTTGTGAACACGGGTCAACAACAGGTGCAAATGATTTTCCTACCGCACGCCACACCATCATCGATATTGCCCGCGGAAAGGTCACTCGGCAGAGGAAAACCACTACGCTAATCCACTCCAAGTCATTATAACCATCCGATGCCCGGTTTCGGTGTCCGGGATGTGCAGGGCAAAGTGTTTATTTACTCATTGCCGCGGGCCACATGTGGAAGTTCTCGAGACTAACATCATCTGACGTGCCTCGTATCTACCCCCATTCGTTGAGTTGAGTGAAACCAACACCAACACCTTGCTGGTTTTGCAACTGCTTGCTACAAATGGGCAGCAATTATCATCCAACCAGTCGCACATTGGATTGCATTATGCATGAGGTTCGTATGCCCGTTGGTCACCGGAAAACATCAATACTGTGGCGAGCAGTGTTTGCTTTACGGAGCGGCTCATCGCAATAAATTAGGTCCAACGGTGGTCGTTGTAGATGTTCGCTGCTGATTTGAACATAAGTATGGAAATTGATGAGCGTATTAAATTTGACCGAAGCGTTTCATGCCGCAACGCTTCCCTTACTTACGCCGTTGGAGAACATTTTCAGTCGTCCTCGTCCCGGTTGCTAAGGTAAAGTTGGCGGAGCCAATTTCGTGCTGATCATGCGTTTGATACCATATGGTATGTGAATGGCAGTTCGCCGCACGACCTGAATGATTCAGATGATAAATAGTAACTAATCATCATTTCATAAATTGATTACTGTTTACGCCGGTTCGATTTGAACTACTCGGGGAAAACAACACACATGGTTGAATGCACTAATCAAATTTGAGGATCCAATTATATGCGACCTTTGAACAGAAAACCGTGCCTAATTTTATATCAATCTTAATAAATATGAAAAAATACCAAAACTTACTTTATAACATAAATAAGCTTATACCCCGTTGATAAAAACAAAAATTTTCGACATTGAGGCGGAATAGGCAGCGAGAAACAATATTTTAAAGCATAATTTCTTAAATACACACTATTTTATTATTTAAATACACTCTATCATATGCTCTATTTTGATAATTTATTAAAATTTCCTTTTGATTCATCGTAAGAAACATAATAACATTACTGCCCAAACACTACTCCTGACTGCTGACCCATTTATTCCACTCGTTATCAGCTTGAGAGAGTCCACAACTAGCTCATCCACTACCAGCTGACAAGGGGAACACATTAAGCTCTTAATGTATGCGTAAGTAAACGAGGCTCAGTGCGAAACCCGTGCCGCGGACAAAAGTTGACTGCTGTTCGCGACGCCAACGTGCGATAAGGATGCACCAAACATCTTATCGAGACAAAAGAGCCAATTTAGCGCTGGTTGAAGCTCAAGACGCCACCTAGACTCATGGCAGACTTCACACGCTAGCATATGAGAAGCTCTCTCCTACTCCGATCGTGCTTGTTGCCAAAGAGTTGCCATTGTTGCCCGTCCTGCACAGGCAGCAGTTTTGAACATAATAGGCTCGCTTGCGATAATATGGCCGTCCTGCCGGGAGGTGGATGAGTTCGAGGCAGAAACGAGCGGCTCTTGTAGTGTGGCAACATTTACAATGCAGATTAGCTTCAGTCCATTTGCACTAGCATCTAGCTGGCTAAGGGTTGAAAATATCAGTTTGGAGGAACCGCAACATTAGAACTAGCCAGATGAAGTTTTTGGTAGCCACAGGCTCAATAAAATCTACCATTAGCTTCCAAACGGAAACGAAGAAACAAATTTTGTTCATTTTTTTCTCACAATATGCTAAGATGAACCATCTAAGCTGGCAATGGTAAAATAAAATTAAACGTTGACACGTACATTATATACTTTCTCGAAATACTATTTCAAAAGCAGCATTTATTTTTTTTCTACAATTCCATCAATCGATTAGATTACACGATTATCATGAATTATGAAATCATTGGGTACAGTTAAGAAGTTACTGCATCGCTTCTCCTAATAACAGCTATCAAACAAACATCGGAATTCCTCCCTACTATTCCGGCAGCACTAACTATTCGTCTGAATCGAATGAATAACACACTAGAGTTCAACCTTCGATTCCGAGCCAGATAATACATAATACATCTAACGTGCCAGACACGGGCTCTTTAATGATTCTTTCCCACATGCGACGGTCACATCCCTTTCACGTGAAGGGCCCAAGCTGGACGACACTAATCACCGCCTGCTGATGTTCGACGTTCGACGTTCCCATCCCCGCCCAAAATTGTGCGACACCGAGACGAAAAACAATCGATACTAATTAACACTAACTAAATGAGTGAGCAGCTCGTTTGGAACATGCCTGGAAATTGGTTGGTGAAGTTTCCGGTAATCAGAAAATACCTTTCTCCTCACAGACACACACGAGACAAGCTGAATTATCTACCATATAGAAAAAAAATCAATTACCCTCCCTTCCAACCGAACAGGCGTATCTATCATTCCATATGAATTTGCCTCATTTAATTAGGGCAATCAGTGTCTGCTAAGATGGACACACCCCAAACCTTCTCCAGATAGTGTCCGGGCGTTCTTTGTATCCGAGCGTTCTTGATTCTGTTCCACAAAAAAGCCACAAAGTTGCAAAGCTGTTATTCAATTGGTTTCCGGCGCCGAAACAGACACAACAGTTTCGTTATGTGGTTTTTTAACCGCTCCCGGCCCTAGCGAATTTCTCATAGCTTTCGAGCAAATCTACGCTGTCCAATTTCCGGTGGAAATGGCAAGCTGTCCAGCTGTACTTCCTACGCAAGGATCTTATTGCCATGCTCTATATCCGCCACTCTGGCTGCTTTCTTACAGGCAAAGTTAAAGTGAATGCTTTTGCTCATAAAATTTCCGCAGGATGTAAACAGCAGGGGACACTTTTTAA
>JXXA01013462.1:0-10306 GCA_000956255.1 Anopheles punctulatus
AAGCAGTGAGATGATCATTTTCAGATCGTTTGTTCATTCTCATCACGATCGCATGAACGCGAGACGCAAAATAAACTCACGATTTACTGAGAAATCTTGTTGGAATTTCGTCCGACGCGGAGACGCGCGTGGTATTCGAGAATCATGAAAGGTTTTATGCTCAGGTACATCAAGTCGTCTCGACGATGTTCTGAACCTGGTGGTGCAGACAAAACCACACAAAGAAATGCACTTCGCTCTGTCATACCATGCATCTTTCCTTATTATGTGAATCGGTCGCAACGGCATGACAACGTCCGGCCTTAGGGCGAAATATATTTCCCCGATACACAAACCGTTTGATCCAATTATTGTGAGAGAAGAAGGAAAAAAACGCACAAACATACAATCCTCCCAAAAACCATCGAACGTCGTCTTTTTTCGGACCGATCGGAAGAGCGTATCATAAAAATACAAAGACAAAACATTGCCAGTAGACATGCCGCACGGATCTTTCAAGGTAACCGTGCGAAATACAGACAGCAGCCAGCGAAGAATGTCGGCCTCCATCAAGCTCCGAGGAGCTCGAGATCACGTAAAAGGAGGGATCGTAAAAGCGAACACAAAACCCACCGGACATAGGAGAAGAGAGAGAGAGGGCGAGAAAGAGTGGCGGAGTGTATTATTAAATTGACTGAATTTCTGATATATTTATGATTGCAAATGTGCAGCTTACCGATCGATTTACTGATTTATTGCTTTCGTTATGCACTTTGATTGGGCCACGGCAAAAAGGACGCGGCGCACGGTCTTGGTGATCATATTTTGGCGATTTTTGTTCAGGCGCTGCTGCCCTAGGACGGTGAGTGAAGGGGCAGGCGAGAGATTCCCTCAATGCTTCGTCTTTTATGGTACATTATAGTTTCCCCGGTGGTTCACAATATCCTTGGGATATTTTTGCGGGTCCACGAAAGTGAAACCGCTCCCGAAACGATGCGACGTTACCACACATCGGTTTGGTTTACTCCCGTCGATGATGAGCGCAAGTCACCGGATTCTTCGATGGAGGAATTTTGTGTCCAAAAAAAAAAACACATCCAGCGGCGAATTGACCGCTGCCGGTGAATGATTATTTGATTAATGAGAAATCCTAATGATGATTAATGGGGGAGGGAGAGCAAGGATCGGGTGGAGAGGATCCGCCTGAACCAAGTTCTAGCCCGAGAACCGGTAACAGAATTCGCGGAAAATGTTTTAAGCCCCACTTTGCTGTGGCTTCATATTTTTGTTTTATTTGTACATAGGATTCATTCGAACAAGAAAAGGATACCCTTTTTGCAAGGACGGAGCCAAGGAGGGGTTTGAAGTTTCGCATTCGACATCATGATAAATGGAGACGTTTGCCATTCTTGGGAATCATCACACCTCGGGGGAAGATGCGTTTTAATTGGCCAATTGTTAACCAAAATGCCAGATGGTAGGATTGCTTTCTCAAAGCGATCTCCTTGTACAATCCCCAAGTCCCATCGCGATATTGGCATGATTGACGAGCATATTACATCGTCCCGAGCCGGAACTGAACGTGTATCATTGAAAAAGTGACGATTTGCTTTCGGGCATAAAACCAAAAACGCTCGCTTCATGAATTGCAAACGATTAATGAGCGCATTTTATAGTGGACTCGTAAACACTCGTACACATTCATTGCTTTATTAACATACCGCACGTGCGCACGCGCCTGTTGAAGATCACATCACGATCATCTTGTCCTCCCTTGGGAGACGAACGAGATGCGGCGCATTGGAATGGTTTCATTTTTTTTCTTCGTAATTTGCTTTAAAAAGTACCAAAATCGCCGGATTGGTGAACATTTTGATGAACAACTCTATTAAGGAGCTAAGCAAATGTTAAGAACGCAACGAGCGAGAGATAAGGATCGTGGTATCGTCAAGGCTTCAAAAGCTAGATTCGGAAGAATTCCGAACGCTTCCAAGCGCGATCATAAGCCAATCTGAAAGATCATCGAGATCCGGCGCAGTCGTTCGTTCTAAGCTTAATTTAAATACAATTGAATCCATTTCGGTAGCACCTCGGTCGGAGCAGCTTCAACACCTTCTCTTCACATAGGGAACGAGTCGCGTGGGCGATAAAGCTGGCCTCCAGCGCGCCCCTTACCATCACAACACAAGAAGTTAACCCAACAATTTCGGACACTACTTTTGGCCGATAATCTTGCCCCGCCAAGCAGCATTTCCTCTGCAGTCATTAACATTCCCCACCGGGGAGAGGGGGGGACGACGGGGAGAAAACGCGATTGGCACGGGTGTTAAATGGGTTCTCCTTGTCGTATATGTGTGTGTGTGTGTGGGATCGGGGGATCTTAGAAATTGATACGGCCAAAATGACGCACTTACCGTGACGCGGTTTTATTTTTTTTGGTTTCTTTCTCCCTCACCTCTGCGAGACTCGGCTGTGCAAACAGCGCAGCGAACCAGATATGGTACCGAAAGGCATTCATCATCTAGCATTCATCAGCGCCAACGCCTAGATCTCGTGTCCAAAAGCAAGACGACGATGGACAACGGAGCGGACCAGAAGTTCGACCCGACAGGCACCACCAACTAAACCTTCTATTCCTCCTCAAGCACACGAGATCATCTCGGTAATGGCGGTTGGGGAGGCAGCCGTCCCAGAGCCGGTGGATAAAGAGGCGAAACGAAACGGCCTTTCAACAAACCGTCGTCCACCAACGGTGATGAGGTGAGCCCGCCACCAGCCAGCCAGCCAGCCGGGGGGAGGTTTGAGTGAGTCGACATATTTTTCGGCTGCTTCCGTTCCGTTTGCTGCTGGCTTTTGTGCCGTGTTGAACGAGGAGCCTTCCCTCTCCAAGTGGTGTTGGGGCGTTTGGTAGCATGTGAAATGTTTATTATTTCGCCTCCGACATACCCCTTTTCCTTCCCTTCGTTCTCCACTTCCTTTCCACCGCAGCGAGAAAGGTGTTGAAAAACGCGGCAGCGCCAAAAACCTCTCAGTTTCGTTGTTATCGGTTTGGTGGCTGCTGCTGCTATTTTCTTTGCTGGTGAGAAGCAGTCTCATTTTCAACGAATCAATGCCGGCGCGGTCGAGCTGAGAATTTTGAGTCAGTGGACGATGTCCAAATTTTTGAGATATTTATTGACGACGGCCCGCAGTAATGCTGTCAGTACGCACGTGTCAGTGTTTTTATGGCTTTCATTAAGATTAAACACAAATGAACATCGGTTCTTTCCCAGATGGGGGGATTGGAGGTAGACATAAAAACAGCACATCCTGTAGTAATCGCGACGTGAGAGCGTGATATTTTTTAATAACCCATTCCACGAACAAAGCGGGACCACGGGGGGCACACGCGCGCGGTGTGGTATAGTACTATTTTACAAAAGCACATTCCACAATATTCCGATGGAATATTTGTACGATTTTTTTTACTCGCCCACGTCAATTGCAATCAATTAGCGGCGGTGCCGCAGCGGATAGCGCTCACTGAATCGTGGCATTAATTTTTGACTTCATTTTCCCTGGAACAAGGGCCAATAAATGTGGTAGCTTTTGGGAAATAAAAAATATGATTGTATGTAAAATTGCGTTTGATATGCGACGACGTGTGTTGGGGCGAGAGAAAGAGAGAGAAAGAAAACAATGGACGCGAATATTTATTGCCAATGCTAGGAATTCTTTTCACTTTGGCGACTCTTTGAACATTCATTACACTAAAAGGAAGGTGGGTGTCCTGACTATTTCCGATTAAATTCCAAAATTATTGCATCGCACATGAAAAGGATGTAGATTTATATTTACGATTTATGATTGAATATTTTTAGTACCATATCAATCTAATTAGACTGACGAATTTTCCTCTCCAACACAAAAGAGGCTTCGTTCCTGTTGCTAATTCGGTAGCGTATATGGAATGAGAGAAACAAAAATATTGCCAATCTCAGCGCTCCATTCGTAATCCCTTTACGCTGAGAGGAAGTTATTTTGATATTGAGTATGGTGGTGCTAAAAATGTTAAAAATCAACCTTTTTTAAACGATTTATAATTCTTCGTTAGGGGTGCAGGTTTAAAACAATTTATTTCCTATCATACGACTCTTTTCATATTTCTGATAATTTTAATAAAAAAAAACTCTCACCAGTAGATGCAGTATCCCTTTCGAACTTCGAAACAATTCGAACGATACCAACCGCAAAAACAAAATCCTTTAACCCAACAAGAAACCCACCGAAAAGCATTCCAAACCCCGCTGGCGAGTGAGAAGAAAATCACATAAAACCACCCTCTCAGTCTGCCGGGTACGTAGGGAAATTATTATGTTTTACGACCTTCGGAATGTTTCCCCATTCGCTGTATTCATTATGCCGACGCTTCCACGTAAATGGAACATGCCAAGACGGCCGCACGTCGGTCAAAGCCGATACACGGGACCGTTTACAAAACAAAAAAAAAGCCGCGAAGAGGCAAAAGCGTAAGCCTCGCCGAGAACGAGGCACCACACCATCGTAAAAATGATGCATTTCTTTATTGTTTAGAGATGGCTGTCTTGTCGCGGCGGTTCTGGAGAAATTTTCTACCCTCGCCTCTCCGTGGTGTGCTGCTGTTCATCAAATTAACATGCGAGAATTGGCCGAAGAAATGTGCCGCTGCTGGTTGTGGCCGCCGAACGACGCTGGGGCATAATTCCGGTGTGCTGTCCGATCCGATCTTCTGGAGCCTGCCTGGTTTGAATATTAACCAAACCACGGAGCTGATCGTTTTTTAGTATGTCTCTATGGTCCAAGGGACGATCGCACCGATAACACCGACGACGGAAGGAAAGCCACGGTGGATACATAAAAACAGAAGTGCTTTAATTTTAACCTCTTTGACACTCGAATAAAAGTGTCTCCGTGTGTTAAAGTGATCATAACTCATTTCGGCCTCGTTGGTGCCGCCGACGACGACGACGACGACGTTTAATCTACACACACAAACTTAGTTCCATTGCAGCTGCATGAGAGCTAAGGTGTAATGGTCTGATTGAACGAGGGATGCATCGGCGAGGCACGATCGGGGACAATATGGTGGTGAGTCCAAGAACAAGGTGTGTTATAGCTCCTCTTGCACTACACTCGCTCCACCCCAAACTGTCCCATGCCTTCACAACAAAGAAAGAAATGCCGACCCGCGCCTAAAGAAGCTCATGAAGGGACGATAAAAATTTAATAAAATTATATCGTTTACGACACCCGTTGAATCGGCCTTTTTTTGTTTTATTTCAACCGCACTTTTTGTGGCCCGAGGACTCATCACCGTATAACGAGAGACGCTTAAAAATGCAACCTTCGTGCGGGTGTATGTGTGTGTGTGTGTTGCGGCACGTTCGCCGCGATTAAATGGAAATTCGTGAGTCTTGCGCCTTTTCTTCAGAAGTGGGAGAAAAGACCACTCACTCTCACTGGCTTGACTGCGAGACGTTGTACAAGAAAGAAACCGGTAGCCGCTGCAGTGATGCGGGAGATGCTTTTTGGTTGTTGGTACGGCCATTACATGATCTATGCTTCGGTGAAATATGCCCACGGCTTGGCGTTGAGAAACTGGAAAGATGACCGAAAAGAAAAGGTCAGCGTGTGAGGCATGAACCTTTAAAAAGTGCACTTAAGGGAAGATGCTTCGGAGAGGGAAAGGGTACGTACGGCGCGAGCTTGGCTGCGACAAACATCGTCTCTTCATCGTCGTAAATGTCGTAAAATGAAAGGGCGAGCGCGATCGTTCTGGACGTTAGCGTCGTCCCAAAAGGATGCTGAGCCGTTTGAAAGCTTCCAAGAACTCGTCAAATATCACACAGATAGCAGATAAGCGCACGGGTGACCTTTCCCGAGAGTTATGGGTAGTGTTATTGGATTTGTTCGAGTTAATAGTAATTTCTACTTGTTTTTAAAATAAAAAGATACAAAATATGCCGTCCAATTCTTTTTTTTCTGACTAAAATAATTGACGCAAAACTCCGTCCCAAACTCACCCAACATAAACTTCCCTACGCTCAATCTTTTCCACCAGAAGAATCACTCGAACTTAACCACTTCTACCATTTCGCAGCACAGGATTATGTGGTGCATTTCGCACGACTATTTTTGTCGCATCCCATCACATCATCGTGTCATCATCAGCGCAGCAGCAGTTTCGAAACGTAATCGCAAAGCCCTTTTCTCTACCCACCAACCCACTGCAAGCCGCATATTGCTTTGATCAGCAACTTTTAATGATATTTACCTTGGCAATCATGGCGCCCAACTGCACTGCCAGGGCGAACGGGCACACTAGCAGTAACTGCCTTCCGCTGCGACGACCGAAAACCGAGTAGAGTACGCGGCTTATCTTTCGCTCGACGGAGGTTCTTCCACCCCGCCGACTTCGGCAACAAGTTTTTCGGAAGCGGGAAATTGTTTTTTGCCTACCTTTTTTACCTTTTCCATTTCGTCCACTTGCCTTTCACCAGCAGCAACCATCTCCGCTGGGTTGGTTGGTGTCGAAGTTTTCTCCGACGGATAAAGAGTGTGCCCCCCTCCGCACCGAAGAACGTGGAGGCATTCGAAACACATCGTTTGGACACGCTGCCACCGTCATCGGTGTCGTCGGGCGAAGCAGCTGATAAGTTAAATTATCCTTCCCGCAGCCTCCCAATCAACGTCCAATACTTTCCCGGACAGCAAGTTCCCCTTGCTGCTGGCGAGCGGCTACGACCAGCAAGGCTCGCCGGTTGGTCCAGACAGGATGATCCAGAAGTTTCCGTTTTTCCAGAAAACTAGCCGCATCCGTGAACGGCAAGGACACATAATCACTACCGCATCCATCAGCCGTCGGGTTGGTGGGCGTTGGGAAGTGCCCGATACGCTTCTTCCTTCACCGGATGGATGCCGGGACACACGGTCGATGACAACAAAATCGAATCCCGTTTATCCAGAAGTTATTACCTCATCTTAGGCACATGTCAGCCACCGACCCGAGTCTAGTCCCAAGCATGGACAAACTTCCATTACATCGGGCGGGTTTCGCTTTTATCTCCAGCCGGGCGCAATTTTCAGGCCCTCTCTCCTCTTCCCCCCAGAAGATAGTACGCAAAATGGTGTCTGCGGGCAAAAACTTAACAAAATGCTCGAGCGGGAATCACGGGTCGGGAAATGGGAAGCCAACCTACCATGTCTGTGCCTCGACAACTCCGGCGCTCCCCGGTTGCAAGATGAAACAATTTTCGATCGGAAAATTTCACTTCTCGAACACTTTCTCGAACTCGTTCAAAACCATTTTCAAACCAAGCAAAGCCCTATTTTATAATTGAAGAAATTGAATTAGATTGAATTTGAACTACAAACCGGAAGGCGTTAAAAAAGGGTGAAGGGAGCGGGGGAGTGTGTAGGAAAATTAATCGTCCATTTCATTGCACACATCAGCACACGCAGAGATTCCGCCGCAAACGGGAAACTTTTTCGTAAACACATCAAAAACGGACGTCACACGTCGTCGGAACTCAATTTAACTTCGACTTCCCTTCCGCCCGTGGGGATGTCGAGAGATTCCCCTGTCTGAAAACCTGTCAACTACAGCAGCCGACCGAATCCCAAAACGGTGCTGTGGCCGCGGCCCCGCGTTGAGGTCAATCCCAAACCGTAACCGGGTGGACGATGAAAAAGGACACCGGGAAGGTGGTTTTATTCCCCGACCTGATCGAGAGCCAAGTGCGCAGTCCAGTAGTGAAGTAATATCGAATCGATTCCACCCATCGGTTCGATCTCAAAATGGGCATCCGAGAAAGGATAGTGGGATGAGCCCAGCCCAAGCATGGCAGGGTGATTTTCGGATTGAATTTCTGTGGCGCTTTAATGAAGTGGTATTCTTACGACAAAAAAAAGAGAAAAAAATCTCCCACGAAGCATAACAAAGTGTTGTTTCCTTGCACTGTTTACTACAAAACCTGATCGGATCTCCTCCTTCTTCTACTCCCGGACCACTATTAGAAGGAATTTATCCACATCCTAGCTTTCCCATCCGTTCAATTTCGTGTGGTCGGAGGAAGGACTATCGCCTTCGCTCGTGACACATGTTCTGGCCCTACTTACTACCCATCAGCAGGACACGGACACGCTATGGAGGATTGCGAGCCACTATTTCTTGGGTAATGGACACGGTGGACGGACAAGCAGTTGTGCGCCAAGCAGCATTGGATTCGCTAACCAATCTCGAGCTGATTGTAGCCAGCCGTAGAGAGTAAGTAATTACGTTTGGTTGTGTCTCTCGCACACAACAAAACGCCTTCCACTGTGGCTAGAGAATCTCGTTTCCATCGGTGGTGCGGGGAATACGGGGAAAGCGAATAGATCACTTTACTTTCAATCAGACGATAGCGCAACAGGATTGCGTACCGGAGAAGGAATCGAAATCAAATAATCTGCTACTAACTAAGAGGAATTGTTTGCTTGCAGCCAACCAACCAACCTACAAGCCCCGCGTGCTACACCCCCCACAAATGCAGCATCCATACCCTCCGCTTCGATGAAGCAAAGAGGAATCCCAAAAGCAGCTCCTCGTTCGGCAAACGAACCGAAATATAAAAGCACACCAAAACACCAGTACCGGCGAACCAAATGAACCAAAACCTCCATGAATCTCTGCAGCGAATGAGATGGGCTGGGGGTGAGAAAAGAGGGGGGAGAAAAAGCTGAACATTCGAACAGAAGACACAGCACAGCAACTGGGCACGCCAACGAAAGGGGAATGATATCGCTCGCTTTTCTTGGCGGCTATCGCAATTTTCGGCCAATCCCATATCCTGTGCTCGGTGTGTCTGTTTGGCTCGGTTAAAGCCGGACGAAGGAGATCGGGCGTACGTAACGTGGAGAGAAAATATTTATCCACCAAAAAGGAAATCATCGGGCACACATACATATCACATTGTTTTTCCTTCACCCAACCTAAACCAGAAACGTCTTCTTGGCTCAGCTCATCTCGACCGTTTGTGCGCGGCATATGGCCGTCCTCCGTCGGTGGAAATGGAACGCTTTTGTTTTATTTTTGGACGTGTATCATTTATTTATCTTTCTGATAAAGACCCATCCTGGGAGCTGCTAAAAGGGAACCGCACAGGCAGGACACACAGATAAGATCGAGGAAGAGAGAAAGAGTGCGGTGGTGGTGGTGGTGGTGGTGCTCCAAATAAATTACTTTCACTTAATTGAAAACAAATAAGAGATTATGGGTGTATCTCTCTACCGGCTGGGGCGCTCGGGAAAGTCAGTGAAGTGAAACACCACACGACCACTTGCCTGCTCCTCCGTCCTCCTCTTCGGCGGAAGGTTGAGTGGTTAAGAGTTTTCACCGTACCGCGACTGGTTTCCTCTCTTTTCGCAAGGACACAAAAGCATACTACGCGAAGTTTTCACTCCAGCCAGTAGAGCGCGTCGTGATAAAGCAGCAAAAATATAAAAAAAGAATCGCTAAGATTCCAACCAGAAAACACCACGAGCCATGAGAAAATGAGCAATAATATCGAGCCACGCCCGGGGGGAGGGAGTGTGTCTCTCCTTGGCGCTCCTGGGGAGGAAGGGATTCATTTTGCGGTGGTGCGTCAAAAAATTGGAAAACTTTTTCCCACCCCCGTCAACTCGCCGCCTGCCACAGTCCGTTTCGCTAATGGACAGGAATGTTTGTTTGTTTATTTGTTTGTTTGTTTTTTTTATTCGGTCACAACGAAATTGGGAGTGGAGGATAAAATAAGCGGCAGGAAAAACAGAAACGGCGTTTTAATATGCCATCATTTGTAGTGGGAAATTATTTTACCATCTTATCGTAAGATTATAAAATCTTTTTTTTTTGTTTGCATTTTAAGCCATAACAAGCTCTTCACTAAAACTCACTGAAACCCAAAACAAGTGCGCAACAAAGTGCGAAATCGATGAGAAATCGTTCGGAAGCAATCGCACCCCACATCACCATCATGCCAGCACGTCTGAAGGAAAATCCGACCGCGACCGGTTTCGTTTTGATAAACGATCGCCAGGGCTAGGCAAGATAATTATCGCCATACTCCGCTGCTGGCTGCTCGATCATCATCGGAACGTGATCGAATGGAGGAGAGAAAAAAAATATATTAAAAAACAACAACCTCACAGACTACGGGGACGAGAATTCCTCAATCGAACAAACCGAACGAATCTAGGATTCCACGCGCCCACAAATGTCACGACTGTCAATATTCGCGGCAAAAATGGCAAGCAACCTGCTACCCGAACGAGTGGGGTGGGTGTGGGGGGG
>JXXA01013465.1:0-16015 GCA_000956255.1 Anopheles punctulatus
GTAGTTATAATTCAGATGAAATGCAAATTAAAAATGAATCCATTTTCCAGAGTGTCTTCTTCAAACATTCAGCTAATCTTATCTCATCCCTCCGAAGGTTCTTTATTTTAAAAGGAAGCTTCCAGTAGCATCAGTCCACAATCTTTTACACAATTGCATTTGCTATCGGAATCGCATCGAACGTGGGGAATCGAAATTGCAAACGAAGCACGGTGCTGCTGCTGATGAGCCCATTTGCATATGCGCTTGCGGT
This sequence comes from Anopheles punctulatus, assembly GCA_000956255.1. Lineage (NCBI taxonomy): Eukaryota > Metazoa > Arthropoda > Insecta > Diptera > Culicidae > Anopheles > Anopheles punctulatus. The sequence goes on from JXXA01013465.1 coordinate 254, forward strand.
GGCTGTATGAGTTTTTTTTATTTTTTGTCGCTGCGATTGTTGACGTTATTATTAGCCGTAGCCGGCATGTAACCACCGCCCGGTGCGGCCCGTGCGGAACAGAATAATCGAAACCATCGTTCGGGTGCCGCTTGGGGGACAACTCTGATGGGCAACAATTGATCGGTTGGCCAGAACTCACCAGTAGTGAATAATTGCACATGTGCACTTAGAATAATTCATTTACTGTAAAACCATCCAATGGAAGAAGGAAGGGATGAAAGGGAGAGGGAGAAAGAGAGAGAGAGAGCAAAGGTTAGCGTGGATCAAGTCGAAGCGCTGGTGGTGGAGGGTGGCGATGGGTAGGGCAAATAAAGTTGCATTCGCGAACGGGACGAGATGGACACGTTAGAGCCTGTTGAGCGCGTCGAGCGTCTAATGAAGCTGAGACTGCATCGTCTTGGCGTGCGCTCGCACTCGATCACTGGTGGCGCGATCGCTTTGAACGCTTATGCAATCAGGCAGGCAAGCAGGCAGGCAGGCAGGCTTCAAGGTTAGCAGCGTTAGCGACGATTTCCTGGGCTTCGATATATGTGGCTTTGTGTGCGTCGCACCGTGCCACAGTGTCTGACTTGGGCCCTGACAAGTAGTGCACGTATTTGTCGGGGGTAATTTGCGATCGGAACGACACAGTGCGTTTGGCTTAGAAAATCCGTCTTATTTTTTGCTTCTCTGCGCTTCTATGTAGCACATCATGCTCGCGAGCAGTGCGAAATGCATCAAAACTCGATCGCACTCGAAGGCTTATGTTGCCGGAGAGCCGGAGGCCGTCATATCTAGCATCGCAACCCTTTCGATCGTCTACCCTTGGCTCTCCCTTGGGGCTTTACTCGTTTGTGATTACAATCGCTAAACGTTCATCGTTTGTTGGAGCTAGCCATGGGTGTTTTTTTTTCTTCTAAAATTTATTTTCCTCCTCTTGCACGTTTGCTACTCGTGAGGGATGATTTCTAGCGAAGCGCAGTTTTCAGCGAACTCTGTCAGACGACGATGTCTGCACTCGGCGACCCCGGCGTCGTATCAGTGTGACAGGTTCACGTTTAATTGTTACAGTCATGTGTAACAGACAGTGGGCTTTGATGTTGCATTCTAATTGAAAACAACGAGTTTTTGTTGCATCAAATTATTCACATGTTAAGTGTTTTAAAATTTCTATCTGTAAAAGTTTCAAGTTTCTTTATACTTTTTTTATTTTTTTCAAATTTTTTTCACAGTCTACACCATTTGTCACGTGTGTATGTAGCGTTTCTTGAGTTTACCATTTAAATTTTTTTTTTGCAATAATTCAAATTAATTTTTCAAATGAAATCCAGGACGAATATTGAAACAAAAAAACAAATCCAACATATTAGTATTTTAATTCAGGGTTGAGACAGTAAAGTACATATTATATTTATCTAAAATAAAAGCTTATTTATACGATTTGCATTAAAAGGAATGCAAAGCTGTCACATAAAACTGAGCCGAATTTTAAATTTTTACTTTTAAAAAAATCGAACACCAGTATTGTTTGATCCACCAGTCATCCATTTTTAATGCTTGTTCCAAAGCTGTGTGACACACATTTATTTAATGAAAAGCACTCGATCAGCACGGTTAAACGCTCGGTAAAACTCCGAACCGAATGTTCCCTTTCTTCAACCAATGGGCAACCAATGTCACGGGCCAAACCTGACGGCCACGGGTGCGCACTTAATTGTTCCACACAGAAAATACGGTCTCGTTCTGGTGGCTTGTTGACACATTATCATTACCGCACCGCACACAGCCGTTCGAACGGGCAGCAAATCGCGCTGTGGCTTGTCCCCAACTTGTCAACCCCCATTTGATGGTTTGTCTTCGCTTGCGTTCGTGTGGCAGTTGGCTGCAAAAGATGCACACAATGCACAGCCCACCGCAAAGTGCTAAAAGTTCTCTGAGTGGCTTCAAAGCATTGCACCGATCGAGCGACGACTGTGATCGGTGCTGTGACACACATATAAAAAAGACGGACCTAAACCCATTCACACGTGGTCCACGAGAGCGGGGGGGGAGTTTTATAATACTCGTTGGTCATGTTTTTCCTTCAGCACCGAATGGGACTAAGCAAGAGGAGGTTTAAAAAAAAGCATCACTTCGCGGTCACGGTGGGATCGTAGCAAGAAGGCTCCTCTAGAGGCATTAATCTGCAACTCATCGTCCCCCATCAATCGCAGTTCGGTGGCGATGCATCGGGCAATTTGAACGATCATTAAATGATATGTGCATTCATTGTTATTTATCTAGTGTCGGTTTGCGTCTTTCCTGGCCACCGTGGCGTGCTCCGGTAGCACCGCTCGATCATGTTTATTTAAAGCAATTTTGTACCCATTCAGCGCACCGCGAACATAAGCATGGCGAGTGACGAAGTGGTCGCAAAATTACTCTCCACTCCTGCCGTCCTGTTGTCGCACTCGGACCACCGACCGTGACATGGTGTGGCCGGGGCAGTTGCGATTGCAGCATAAAATTTTTATTAATATGTGCGCACCGCGTCACCGAACCACGTCGCGGGAAATCGAACGGAGACGAATCGAATCGATACGTGATCGTGAAACTTGCCGCCAACCGCGCCGATCGGAATGATTACACCGGAGCAGGATGGAAGCGCAGGAAATTTAAACATAGAAACAAACTGCACTAACACGAAGAAGGACAACAAAAAAAAGGCAGACACTCTGGTCTGGAATGGGTTCGCTATTGTCAAGGTTGGGGTGCAATAATGATCGGAAAAATTACAGTGTGGCTGTGTGAACGCGGGCGTGTGTAAAGTGGATCATGATGAGTGCGGAATAATCAGTCATAAATGCATGATCACACTGGTAAAGGTTAAAGGTTTGTGCGCGCCCGTTCTAAATCGATGTATAATTCATGCTGGTGGATAGTTTTACTGTGTTTTTCTGCACAGAACATGTATTTGTTGCTAATATTTTCATGTTCATGTTCACACATTTTTTATACAGGATTATGGACACAAATAAAGATTTTTTAATTTGCAAAATAAAGTATATTTTTAATTGGTTGGAGTCTGAACAAATCAGAAATTATATGCAATAGGAATATACATATTTATAATTGATTTGGTTGGCGATAAGGCATTAATTATTTTTTATAATTTTGATTACAAAAATTTTGTCATTCAACTGTGAACAAATCTCCATAAAATCCAAAATGTTCTACGACAAATATTCGTTTTTGCCCGAAGAGTTTTATGATGCTTTAATTTTCTTAAAATTCAAAGAAAAGAAACAAAATTGTTTTCAGCATAAAAATTTGTTGAAAAAGTCTACATTTGGAAAAAATGATGAGAACCCGGCTAGTAATCTGTGATTGCTTTCTTAACGATTTGTTAGTTCATTTCCATATCATAAAAAGCTCCTTGGTACATGATCAGGGATAACCGAAACACCAATCGCCACACTAAATCGTAATAAAACCCCCTTTTTCCGTTGAATCCATAAAATCCATCACAAATAGAATAAAACTCAACCGCACTCAGCAGCATTAGTAACGAAAGAAGCAGAAAAAAACAACCTTCCGACAAAGGAACCCCGAAAAGCAGTCCGATTTTTAGGTGCGGTCGACCTCCCGGTCCGACACTCGATAAGAGGAAAGTTCTATTCCCAAACTATCGTGAAACATGATAAGAGCAGCCAACGGTCCGACTGCTGCTTCGCGGAAAAGGGCGCGCTCCGCTTGGTTTGAAGTTCAAGCGCGGCGCTCCGACACGCGCGTTCGCTCGAAAATAGCTCCCATGCGCATGCGGATGATACGGAGCTGGCCCGATTCCGTTTGCGTATATGCAACGTACCATCAACGGCGCAACGGGTCAACGCAAGCAAAGCAAGCCCGTTCGATTCGTATCTCGCGCTTGGTGCCGGGGTGTTCGCCGCCGTACGATTTGTTTACGGAAACCATTGCACCGAGGCTTGGATTTAGCACCGGGGGTGAAAGGGAGAGAGAGAAAGAGAGAGATACGAGCGTCAAGCGCCTCAAACGTACGACCACGGCGCATGTGCATTAGCATGTGCGCGACGGCAACCCCAACGAGTTCTAATGTGCCCACCCCTTCCCCAAGAGGTCCCAAGAGGTCTCCCAATTGAAACGGATGGTTAATTTATGGTTCGCGCTCGAGCCATCGTTGCAGTCTCCATTATCGTTCGCGGCTTGTGGCCGACGTGCACGCTGGTGTCGCGGTGCGCTGTTATGCAATCGCTGTCGCGCGGGAAAGGGTAGTACAAGTGTAAATATTTTATTATTATAATCACAAACACTTGGCCACCCCCCCGTGGTGGGGCGATGTTAAAGGCGTCGCGTCGGAGGGAACGCTGGTGACGATGGTGATGGTGATGATGATGATGGGCAGCATGTTTTATTACCCGTCGAGAGAACGTCCGAGAACAATATCGACCGGGCTGGAGCGGGCCGGGATATGCGATGTGGGCTATATTTTAGTGTGTGAATTACTTCAGCAACGAAAGCGCAAGAACAGTGCAGCTGCTCGTAGGTTGGCTGTTGATTGTATTATAAATTAATTTAATCCTTCAAACTAGGGCTACATCTTTTTAACGCCCATCTTCGTCCCATCGCGGAAAATGCAATTCACACACCGCTCATAAAGCGTCCCGCTTTATCTCCGGCCATAAACAGGCGCACGAAGAACCCCAAGCCCGAGCACGAGGAGCTCCTGAGCGCGTAAAAGGGTCCCGGAGGCAATAATTATGCAAACATCATAAATGACTGACGGACGGTATTAACTCGCATCGGAGGAGCTGATAATTTGCCAGCCAATCAATCCGATCCGTTTGGTTGCACTAATCCCGCGTTGTGGCCGGTCAGGGGAGTCCCGGGATCGACTTGCTAGGGTGGACGCTCACGCGATCGGTTGGAAATGTGCCAGTGAAAAGAGGACGAGATACGGCGACACTGCCATCGCCACACGATAAAGGGACGTAATTATATCCCTATTGATGGGATACCTCTTCCAAGTGGAGCTATGATAGTATGACCTCTTTACACTGCCTTGCACACATCGAGCGTTGTCGGTGTGTCGATTGGCTTCTTCTTATTGAAGAACCACTAGATTGACAATTTTTCTTCGCCTCCTTACAGTCATCTCGAGCGGCTACAATGTGTGGACTTGACTGCGGATTGTGAGCGTTGTGCAGCGTGCCGTTTGGTCCCTACGGTTCTCGTAACACCCGGCGGGATTCTAGGAGCCGTTCGACTGGAAGCCAGCATCCTTCCAGGAGAAGGTACGAGCGAAGGGAAGGCGAATCGTGATATTCTAACGCGATCATCGCGCGGTGGCGATCGGAAACTGGTTTTTAACGGTGTGCAACTCCGTCGAACAGAGGGAGGCTCTGTCAGGGAGCGCGAGGGGGTAGCGAGGGGCGGCTAAAACCGGCTCCTTAACATGCATCTAGCTTACGTAGCAGAGTAGCATCAGCCAGCGCGTGATTACCTGTCTCTGTACGCGCGCGTGTGTATGTGGCGAGTCTTTAGGTCGCTCCAGCGCGATGGACATCATTTGGCGCGCAAAAGGCAAAGGGTTTGTTGTGTTCGTGACCAGCGTTTGTCCAGCTGTTTGGCGCAGTTAGAGCGCAGTTCTTGCGGTTTTCGGGGGAAGCCGGTTTGCATAAAGTTGCACAAAGAAATCGTGCCCTGGTGGTGGTGGTGGTGGTGCTGTGGAGCGTTTAGTACTTGCGAACGAAACGCACGCGAAAAACCGCTTTGGGCAACGTTTTGCAACCAGCCCACCGCGAGTGGAACTTACGCGGTCAGCAACCGTGGCCTGAACTCTGGCTTCCGTCAACAAAACGGGGCGGGCGGACGCCAGCGGACTCCGATCGAGTGGACAAGTCCTCATGTTCAAGGTTTTGTTTACGTTTCGCTAGAAGTGCCATTGCTTTATGGATTTTCTGAAGAACATTTGAATGTTTTGAAAATCTTATGGGGATAGCATGTTAGAAGAGCCTCTGTTAAGATTTTGTAGTTATTTAGATTATTTATGAGTTACGTAGGATATTAAATTTTAGGATTATGCCCTGAAGTTTGGACTAAATTTTAAAATTATTCAACAACTTTATTACTAGGAGTGTCGAAGAAGCTTAAAGTCGATTGAGAAGTTAATTCTTGATCCACTGGACTCCACTTAATTGATGCAAGTAGTTTTCAACATCTTATAGAACTTTTGTTCTAACTTATTTTCAATGTTTTGCCAATCATAATTACAACCCTTCGACTGTTAGCACGTATTCTTGCTGTCTTGAATTTAATTAAAAATAATAACGATGGTACACACGCCAAGTTGTCACGACGTCCTTGGGGGTTTAAAAGTCAGAAAGCAGGCAATCAACCATTGCGCCACAATCAATCATACTTTTATCAAATCCAACTACCGTTTCCTCATCGCCAAATCGCTGCTGCCCGACAGCCGTCCCAACGTTCGTGCGCTCGTATGTAAAAGCGTCCGGTTCCCGGTACACCCTCTCCATCCACCACCATCGACCGTCAAAGAAGGTCAGCGCGCAGAAACAGGCGCATTTAAGGCACGCAAAAGCGCGACTCGGCGAATCGCGTGGACGAAAAGACATAATCGATATTGACCAATTCGCAAAGTGCCCGCAACCACAATAACCAATTTCTTATGCCCACCACCGGTGACTGTGACACACACACACACTCCTACTCCTACTCCTACTCCTGCAGAAACAGGCATCTCATCGTTCTGTTGTAATCGCGTGGTGTGCATTAAAAATCGTTATGACCCCGTGTGCAGCTGAGGGTGTGTCCTGGAGCTGGAGCACGGATTTGACTTCAAGGTGAGGTTTATTTTTTTGTTTTTACATAACTTTGTGTGTCCGTTTGGGTACATGAACTCGCCCGATTAGACGTCCGGCTTAGAAGCTAAAGGGCTCAACGAGAGGGCCGCCCTGTGTTGAGTTTGAGCTAATTGAATATTTGACCACCTTAACTCGGGCAAACGAGCCGGCAGGCCCCCGGTCTTGGAACATGGGTTTAAGATCAATTGGAGGGCGTTGAAAAAACCAAAACCCGAACCCGGGGTTTACCGACACGGCCCGAGGAAACAGTAGCACGCGCGTGTTTGTGTGTGAACAACGCAGCACGCCTTGGAGGCTTATGTTTCCGAACTGGCTGTGAGTTTAATTTATTGACGGGCGGTTGCTCAAAATTGCAACTTAGGGGCAGTTTTTGTGGCACAAGCAGTATTATTCACACCCGCCTCGGTGTGTGTTTTAATCGAGTCTAAGTTAGCTGCGGAAGGTACTTAATCCGTGCGGGGTTGGAATAATTCTCGCACAGAATAAATAAGCTTTATATGATGGGTAATTCGACACTGTACACCGTTTTATTCCAGCGGATAGCTCACCCTTCTCTAGAAGACCCCTCATCAGATCAGTCAAATGGTACGTACCTGTAACGAAAGCAAAGCAGAAACAGAAACTGATTAGCATCGAATCCAACCGTATAACCTTTTTTCATGCGTGGCTGATCACAGCGCAAATGGATAAAAATCAATAGCGTACACGAACGGGCCCGAAAGGGATTCATCAGGTGAATGCGCTTCGTTTTTTTTTTTTTCGTTCACATTTCCTAATTTCCCTTCATGGAGAAGAAGAATATAAGGGGAAACGTTTCACCCATGTGTGAACTAGGACGCTACACGCATCCTTTTTCGGATTGTGCATCGTAACAGAAGAATCCGGGGTAAGAAGAGAACGTAAAAAAAACCCCTTGATAAACGAGTGGAGTTAACAAAAAAAAAAAAAAGGAAAAAGAATACCAAGTACCAGATGGTCCGCATCTTCGCCTGGCAGCATTGAACCCCTAATTTACTGCCACTTGTGGAAAACGCACTTCGCATCGCGTCGAGGCAGGTTCTTCGGCAGCGCAAGGATGCCCTCCCGTAGGCCCATAGGTCCTTTCGGCCGCCTGCAGCACAAGGCTCGCAAGTGCTGCTGCCGGGCTCTGCTGTACGCCTCGGGCTTGTTCTCGAATTACGGCCCGAATCGGTTGATGCTCTTATCTAGCACTCACCATCCCTTTTTTCTACGTCTTTTGAGGAAAAAAGCATGATGATCATGTGAGAGAGAAAAAAATGCCCATCACGCGGTACATGCAACCAAACACACGGAAGCTTCGGCTGCCGATTGCCGAACGTGACCGGAGTGTGATTGAGGACCTGCGATGCTTCTGCTCTGCCTTCCATCTACGCGTGTCCCTTTGCCCGGCAGCGCGCGACCCTGGTTCGAGTTTTTACGATGCACGCGCGTGTAATTTCTCATATTTTACATCCCCAGACAGGCGACGGGCGTTCGGTTACACGCAGGATATCTGTGCTTAGTGTGCCAGAAGCTTGGAGCACTTTTAAGCAAACCCTGTGCTCTGTGCGATCCGCTCCTATTTGTCGTAGGTTGTAAGGCTTTTTATTATGCGCACCAGCTAACACACACATACACACACACCGCACCGGCTGGCAGGCTTCGGGGAGGTACCAGTTTGACACGGTTTGACGCTCGCAACGCTGTGTGAAGTGTGAATGTGAGGAATGGGTGCCGCAAGTGCAGTGACAAAACTTGTAGGAGCACCCTGGAGCACCAAGCAAAAAACAGAAGAAAAAAAAAACCTTTGAAACCTGAACCAACCCGAGGAACGAGAAGCGATATCCGAGGACATCGTGATGCAGGCCCAGGCTTGCGTTGCTTAATTTTTCAACCGAATCAACCAAAACAGATCGAATCGGACCAGCTGTTAGCGGAACAGCCAATTCAGAGTTATTTGATGTTCTATTTCACAGCACATGAGGTAAGCAGCATAAAAAAACACTAAAATATCTGCTCAGGTATTAAAAACTACTTTACGAGAAGTATTTTAGATCGATTCTGAACGGATGATCATGTACGAGAATTAATAATATGCTATCGTGGAGTCTCATTAGAGAGTTAGTTTTCAAGAAGCTTTTCTAAATTCTTAAATAAATTTTGATCGCTCGTAAACTTAGTTTTCAACTACAAAATGCTGCATCGTCTTGCCCTAGAGCAAATGCAAGCAATAATAATAAATGGAAACAATTTTGCACGACTACATGAATTCCATCCCAAGAAAAGGATTGCTTGGTTGGAACCTGCTCCCCTCCGTATTACCGGCATTAAAACAAACATCGCTACCTGCACCAACAGCACGCAAATAGAATAATATGCAATGAATAATTCATCGCAATATTACCCTTTTTGTACCATATACTCCTAGAGCACTAATTAATCGGCGAGACAGCGCGCTTGCGCTACCGGTTTCGCTTTTCTATTAAATTTCAATATTTACTATTTAAGCCGCGCTGAACTACAGACGTGCTGTAATTCTAGCTTAATTCTCGCGAAAGTTTGTTTTGCTGGTGGTGCACAGTCGCTCGATCGCCTATTCGGTGGCGAAAATCGATGGGTAATTAATGTTATTGAACGCGAAATTATGAAACCCAGAGAGCGAACCACGAACCGAACCGCAGTAACGAGCTCTCGCCCGTCCGTCTTTAATGCTAGTGATTTGCCATCTGGCCATACCACTTCCACACGCGCCCAGGGTTCGGGATGTCCACCACCGCCCCAACGCGTGCTGGAAACCTGCGACGGCTTCCGTGTAGTGTGGAGGAAAAATTAAACTAATTTCACTTCGTTCGCTCGTTCGCAATCGTCGTTTGTGCAGAACGTGGCCCACTGCTTATGCAATATGGCGAGGAAGGTGCAAGAATGGGCACCCCGAACGGGTGGTGCGTTGTTGGTTATCGATAGGAACGAAAGGAGCACGCGCCGGTTCTGCTGTTTGTGGCTCGATAGGCGAGGAAAAGTCATTCCGAAGAAAGGCATTCGGTTTGAAACAACAGAAACCACCCATCAATCTGGCGTCTACGGCCCACACAGGCGTACACTCATAAACACCCATAAAGCATGCCGCCAACTGGTGCTGGTGCTACAAATTATACGATCGATTTCCTTCTATCGACACCTTTGTGTTTGCAGGCGAAGGAGTCGATCGCCGGGCATTATGAAACCGTTCCAGCCGGCTCCTGCTCCCAAACGCGTCTATTAATTTAACTTAAACCCAGCTGGCCGGTGAGCGTGTGCGGCGGGAAAAGCTGGCCCTCAACAAATCAGGTGGCAAATTGGTGGAAATGATGGCCTGAGCCCTTCTGTGGCTTCCCTCTTAGTGCAGCAAACGTGAGACGATAGGGCGCCGTGATCGATACGTTCGATGGTGGCACTACAAAAAAAAAACAGAAACGAAAAACACAAAACAAAAAAAAGGCAACATAAACACACAAACGAGGCCTCATCTGGTCGGATTAATACATCAATTGCGCCGGGGGTTTCGGTGCACCACCGCAAAAGACGCGATCGAGCAAAATATACCCGAGAGCAGCATGGAAAAAAGGGACCGCGGACATGGAGGCGGGCGAGCGCGAGAGAGTGCAATCATCGCGGCGGACACACACAATGAGCGTACGGACGCTAAACAGGCCTTGAAGAAGTGGCTAATGGCTGAGGGAGGGTGGTGAGAGCGAACCGGGTGACGCGAGGGAAGGGTCCTGTGCAGTGCCCGATTGCAACTGCAACCCTTCTCTCCACCGATCAAGCGGCAAGCGAGCGAGCAAAACCCGAGCGAGATGGGTACCAGCAGAGTGAAAAAGAAACCTATAATAAGCATATGTTTATAGCGGGAATAATTTATGAAATGCACACACACACACACATACACACATATACACACTCTTCGCAGGGCTGAAAACCAGAATCGCACGTTTCGCCATGCACCGCCGTGGTGGGGCGGTGGAATATTCGCGACAACGCGAGGACTCGTGGTGTACGGGCGAGTTCTTGGCTCTTGGCTCAAAGAAACTGCGTCGTAGAATTCAAACTTCTAGGCTTCGGAGGGAGGCTTCTTGGTGGAAGTAGGGTGGAAATGGGGAGTGAGGAGGGGGCTTGCAAGACGCGTGCAGCGCAGTGTAACACACATCGCCTTCCACCGCTCGCCACCGGCACGCAGCCACCGACGGTTGTTGACGATCGGAGTTAGACAAAGAGCAAAGGATTGGATTTTTATGCCTGATCTCTAGCCTGATTGCACAGCCAGTGCTGCAGGAGTGTCGAACAGATTCGTTTAGTTTATCGTAATTGTATGGTAGGTTATAAAAAAAAAAACAAAATAATACCCGAAACATTTGTAATATATTTTTTTAAATAAATAATTTACTGCATAAAGTGACGATTCAATATAATAAGTTCTTAGGACACAATAATAAAAGACGTTGAATCCACGATTTACACGATTTAAACATAACTTAGAGTGAATAAAAAAAAACTTTTTTTCTATATTTTAGAAAATAGAACAACAAACATAAAAACAGAAACCAATGCTGTTGATAATAAATAAGATATTGAACAATTGAAATACTTCCGATGCAACAGTAACCAAAGAAGAAGATTAATGATGAAGAAAGGTACAGGAAAAAGAATGATAGGAAATCTTCAGAAAAGGATCGTTTCAATTATATTGCAATATTCATGCTGTGACAATTACTCTGAGATCCAGCAGAGTTTTATTTGTGCCTCACTGCCGCCCCTTACCTCCGAAAGTTTGACGACTCTGAGCGGAACCTGAAATTACGCCCAAGCCGCAACGGAGGGCCTGGTACGCGCGTTGCGTTACGATTATTAGCATCCACCACCCTTAGTGCGGTGCGTGAAATCCTGAGCAACAGAAACAGAGCCTGGACGCGCCGTTTCCTGTTGTTCGAGATGAACTCCCGAGATGATATCTTCCAGCGTTTCCAACCGGAGCCTAACGACCGGAGAGCGCGGAGTCATATTATCCACGGCTAATGTCGTACCCGTGCTTCGGTGTGTGTGCGTGTGTGTATGTGTTTCTGTGGAGTGTCAATTCGGTGTTGGGTCCCACAAGACAACACCCGGTGCGCGGCTATGAAGTGCAGAAAAATAACCTCATCATTGCCAATCACATACACACACACACCGAGTGTGCGGGGGCATGGTGTTTCGGTACGCGCTTAAGAGGCGAAGTGATTAATGACGGCGAGTGACAAGTTGTGTTTCTTTCTTCATAGCAAACGGCCATTGCAACGGACGACCGACGGGCGTTCGGGCCGCTTCCCCCGCGGTACCGTTTATTGGGCCCGCAGGCGGAGGCCTGCAACTTGCACTGGCGCGTTAGAAAGATTGCCTCCCACCCCTCCCCGTCCTCTCCCCCCTGTCCAGTGCTGCTGGTTTCAGGTGTTCCACTGGTCCCTTGGAAAAGTAGGGAGATCGCATCGACCAAGATTGGCAGATCGCGGTTTTCGTCGATCGGTCGAGCCGTTTGGCTGTGTGCAGCTGATGAACGTGTGATTTGTTCTTTGCATTTGCACAGTGTTGCAAAATCGCGTGGGGATTTATAGATCTGTGCAATGGTGCACTGGAACTTGAGGACCAGATTGTACGAGCCGAGCAGAGGAAGGAAGAATAGCTCACATACTTGTGGTGGATGGGATGTGAGTGTCTCTAGCTTGTTGTTAAGATACATCCATTGCAAAGCATGATTGTAACGAGTAAGTGGTATGTTTATTGAAGAATGAATAAAAATAAGATTTATTTTTAGCATCCCTAACCATATGTAGAATAACAAAGTTATTATTTTTACCACCAACAAATCCTGTACAGGTTGTTTTATTTATTAATTCACATTTGCATAGAAAAATGTTCCAAACTACAATGTGTTAGAAAAATAAAAAAATCTTCAAAACATGACTTGATTGCAGCAAAACACTCGTAGTTTTCGATACACATCTGGCAGCGATGCGTCGTATGGCAGATTGCGAGCGCTATGCATTCAAACAACGGCGCGGGCCACTAAAAACGATACAAAACAAAAGCCCCCTCCTTGTGGCCTATCGCAAACGAGCAATCAATATCCGCCGCAGTGTCTGCACGCCGTACCCGCATACGCAAGTGCACATGCAAGTGTGCATCCACTACCGGCCCCTACGAGCGGCAAGCAACAACATCCTAGCGAACCCGTTCGCGCCCATCGTCTTCCGCAGCGCATAAACAAAGAACGGAGCGCGAAAAGCGCGTTAAAAACCGCACGGTGCGCGGTTTATTTTTAATCACCCACCCAATCCACCACCCCACGAACCATTCACATTGTGTGCGGTGCAGCGCATGCAGGGGAAGAGGAACAAGAGAAGAAAAAAAAACAACACCACGCACTTTATCGCAAAAGTGGGAAGCAACACGGCAAATGCATATGCGACAGTGGTAGCGACAGCTAATAAGTGCAGTAAAATGCACTCGCAGCTGGAAATAGTATCGCTTGCCGTTGCCTTCCTGCCGGCCTGTCGTTCACAACGCCCGGTGATTTATTATCTATGCTACTGCTCAGTGCCTCCCGGCCCGTCGCCAGCACTATGACGACCCGAAAAATCTTCGCCTTCTAAGCAAACCAACCATCCAAGCAAGCGCTGGAATTAAACGAAGTATTTAAGATGGGAAGGGAGCAGCAACAACAAAAAAATCACCCCTATTCAATCCCGACCCCAAAACGGACCGTGGCCGCGTGGTGCTATGTTGGCCCCGCACTCGGTTACGGTTTAATTAACCCTCGCACACCCCAAAAGGTGGCCAGGGGTTAACTGCAGCACTAACCTGCTGCTCCAACGGCACCAGGAAGAAAACAAAAAAAAATACATTCCTAAACCGTCCGCGTAGATCTTGTTTTATGCTGCACCGACGTACCCGGCGGTGTTGATTCTTGACGGCGCCGCAATGAAGTTACTAGCGCTAGGGGCTGCCCCTGCTTCTACGCCTTCGCCAGCTCCTTTAAAGTTTGTCGTAAATCAAACCTCACCACCTCCCCATGCTTACTTCCAACGCGCAACTCGAGTGCATGGTGTGTGCTATTTGCAATTTTGTCACAGCAAATTAAACGCCCAACCCGGGGAGAAACAACACATCACCGCGCGAAAGAGCGCGTGATGTAAAGCGAGTGCATCAAGGGACGAGCGATGCACACGGATCTGCGCATCCGGCCGATGGCCAGAAATAGTACCAACATAGGGCGGAAAAAGTGGGAACAGTTGGATCGGGAGTTCTTTTTTTTTATTTGCAACATGAAGCTGGAGAAATGCCATCCCGGAATAAACTTGACGGGGGGCCAAATCGTACAGGAAGGATGAGCATTTGTGCATCGAAATAAAAGAAATTCGGAACAGAAATAGACACACGCAAAAGCAAACAGCAAACAGCGACAATTCAAATTTTCGCATTGCTAACTGTGGGAAAAGCGATGGTGCAAATGGTTTGTTCAAGTAAACTATTTTTTGTTCAATGAAATCAGTTTAATTACTGCGTTTCCACGCAATTTATCGATATTTTAAAATTTCTTTATCTTTTCTATAAGATCTAATTGGGAGTAATTTCATTGAATTAAATTTCTATTTGGAGCTTGTGGTGCATTTAATTCCGAATTATGAGTATTTTTTGAGTTTTTTTTATAGCAATGTGATGATCATTTTCTGATATTTGTCTATTAAAAAATGGTAACAGCTTTAAAAGTTCACTAGAATGATGCAAACCAATGTATCTTACGACTAAATCATGAAAATATTACTTCATCATTTGTCCTTCACTTGCAACACCGTGCTTTGGGGCCGATGCACTCTGCATCAGTCTGAATGAACACATTTTGAAGGATGTTCCCGGCCACGCCAGCAGGCCAAATCGCACCAGGTGCGTGGAAGTAGACGTGAGGATTCAAATTGATCGTGGAAACCATTCCACTCCCGGACTCCGCGCGCAAAGCCCGGTGCTAAACGGAGCAATGCAACACAGCACGTGCAGCAGAAGATGGTGCACACTGCAGCGGGATGGCGTGTTATGCGCTGCAAATGTCACGGACACGCTGCCCTGTCTCCTGTCGCCCGTGGTCCTGAACAGGCCCCATAGGTTACCGCACAATGCCTCAATGCCACACAGTTGAAGGTGCTGCTGCTGGTGACGACGATGTTTTGTTTCGTGTTTTTCGTTTGTTTGTGTCGTTTTATTGCATGTTTTGTATGAGACGGTGTAAGGTTCTTGCTTGCCAGCGTGTGTCAGATTATGTCACTCTGATGCTCGAGTAGGCACTTGCTTTTTTTTTGTTTTTATTTCCCTTCAGCATGCAAATCCATCGGACAAGGTGCGATGAAGATGGAACGAACGTTACCGCTAATCAAACGCGAACTAGAATCGGAACATTGATGAGGCATGGGAAATTGGAAAATACGAACACAACCGTGCGTTTGTGGGCCAAAGGTTCACTGACATTGCCGCGCTGATGGGCGCATGAGGAGGAGGAGGAGGATCGAATGGTCCGAAACGGACTGTAAATAACAACGTCACTACAAAGGTGCTAAAAGCTTGGCTCGGTTCCGTTCTCGCGGGCTTTCGTCTCCCCCGCGTACCATTCGGCTGGTGTGTCATTTTCCAGCCTCGATTTTTTTTTCTCCTGCTTCACGTCAAATAACACACATCAGCGGCGATTGATTCGATTTGGTTTGAGCGTTTTTTTTTTCTTATTTCCATCGTAACGGTGAAAAATTGAACCATTTTTCCCCATCGGACAGGGTTAGAATAATGTTTTGTTTTGGCTGGAGTT
>JXXA01013466.1:0-19616 GCA_000956255.1 Anopheles punctulatus
GCGGTACGTTTGCTTCGCAGCGGCTGCACGACCGGGCGACGAGGACACGGGGTTGGCGATGCTTCGGATGGATTGCCAACAATTTGCACCTTTTTGTCTGCGCTCCTGCCCTCCCGCCCCCTTTCCGAGCAGACCCTACCGCGCAGTCGGCGATGAACGCATTTGCGAGCGCGTCTTGCGAAATGTCGCGCGTCGGGTGGATGCTTCGTGCGGCATTGCTTCTAAGCCGTGGTGGCAACTGGGATAAAGAGGATAATTTAAGCCACCATTGCCCGATGCAGTTTCGCACATTTGTGTTTTGTTTTTTTTTGTTTTTGTTTTCTTTTTCTTTTCTTTTCTCTCGCGCGTCTACTTTCACCCTTGCGCACCCTATCGCAAGGTGATGGGGTGTGTGGAGGAGGTGTTCCCGAAATCGATGAGCCCGCTCCCCGTTTCCCTACCCCTGTTTCCGCATCCACTCACGGTGGCGAAAATGGTTGTATAATGGTGCGCTCGAGATGTGAAACGCGCGTTCAAAAAGGCACCATTTTCGCAGCTAGAACAATCTGGAGACAGACAGAACATTGCTTCAACACCACACACAAACACACACACACATACACATGTACACCTTCGCGTCGAACCGTCCGCTCCCGGCTGTTTGAGGAAGGCGGTATGAGAAAAACACACACTAACACAAAAAAAAACATGGGAAAATCACCACTCCACCATACGGAGAACGGGAAAAATGGAACTCCCCCGGAAAAGTCAACGTGCCCTCTCTCTCTCTCTCTCTCTCTCGTGCGAGCGCGCGCTCTCTCTCCTTCCCATTTTGAGAAAGCAGCGAATGAGAGTGCAAAGAGTGAGAGCGGAGAGTGCGAGCAGTGACATAAATGCAAAACAGAAAGCGAGAGAGAGAGAGAGAGGGAGATTGGAAAGCCGGCATGTGTGCGGACACAGGGAAGAGCGCGGGGGTTATGCACGAGATCAGCTGTTATGTAATAACGGCCCGGAGGAGAGCAGATACACTTCCTCCGTCTCTCTCGCAGACACACCCGGCTCCTACACTTCTCGACACCAACCCAAAAACCAACCCCTCTGAGGAGGTCAACATCTTGCGCGGCTCCAAACATCGGTAGGCTTTTCCAGCGCCTTCATGAGAGGTGGCTCGACTAGAACAATCTTCACCAGAGCAAACGCAGGCGGAAAGGTGGGCGATTTCGTTCCACTGCTACAAACCGCACCAAGGGCAGAACCTCTTTCCTGGTTCCACATGGACCACAATGTTTTCCATGTTTTCCACGCCAATTGGTGAAGTTATTATTGGTGAAGTAATTCCCATGCGGCGTTGGAACGCTGAAAGGCGAAAACAACTCCATCGCCGCGCACTATCTCCAGGCTAGCCGATTAGGCGACTGCAACAAAGTGCGAGCCAGTCTAAACAAGGCTGCCAGCTGCCTTGTGGGACTTGCACGAACTTCGTCACCATCTTCGTCCACCAATATCCCGGACCCCGTGATCCCGGCCCATCTCGCATCGATCCGACATGTTGTTTCAACAACGTCCGAGGCAGTTGCATCAGCGGCCACAGCTATCGAGGCCACAGCTGAGCTGAAGTCCGGAAGGACTGGGACGTGGGGATGCCGTTCTGTTTTGCCGATCGAACCCACTGATTGGTAATCGCATCCAAAAACCCTTTCCGTGAGGCACCACCTTTCCTGCCGGACCGGCGAAAGCTGCTGGCGTGCTGCCGAACCGTGTTCTTGATCGTCCACAAGTATTTCACAAGCTTGGAAAATCGATTGCCGCGATGTGGGGGATGCGGTGGAGCAGGTGCGGCATGGAAATTCGTGCTGCTAACTCTTCCCACCCATTAAAAGTCACAGTTGCGTTACACAATCACTTATGCGCCCGGGCAACGAGCCGAGCGGCGAGCCGGCTGATTTTGTGCATTATTCCAAAACACTTCTCGTTCTACGGCACTGGCCGTTCGACACACAACACTAGCAGGATGTATTCCCCACAAAAAAAAACACACACACACAGAAACATCGCTTCAACTTCCGCTTTCCTTTCGCCGTGCACGAACCGGTCGGTGCTAACCTATTCGTAACTCGGCGCCGTTCCTATCGCGCGACCGTCCGCTGCAGTTACCTTCATGACAATAATGGCTCTCGCTCCGATTGTCGGCGTACGGCGCGAGAACGTCTCGGGCGCACCGAACGCCCTGCGTTATCTAACAACGGCCGCAGGGTGATTCGCGCTCTCGAACCGTCGTCGCGCTTTCCCAGCCGTGAGTTTTCGCGCAAATTTCGTCGGCCCTCGGCACACGTTTTAGTACAAGTGGTCGGCACGATTTTGTGCATCGTTTTCTTAGTGAGTTTTGGATTTAGAGAAAGATTTAAAGTACTTGCAATGTTTGGAGTTTTTTTTAGAACAAAACTCGTTAAATAAAGAAACCAGTAATTCGGTTCGGTGCGACATTCCGATATAATTTATGCTGTATTAAGTTAACAAAAATAAAAATAGGATGTTCGTATTCTCTCTTACAGTGACGAGAAATATCTCTAGATCTAGAACTATTTCTAATCCATCGTTCTTAAGAGTATCGCACATTCCAGTCTGATATCGTCGATAAAAACGCCTGTAACAAATATAATCATCACAAATATAAACACAAATTGATACAAAACTATAAGGAAACTATAAGGAAAATAAACAAATTTATTACGACGAGGTCTACAAAAAGAAACGTTCCGCTTGGTATTGTATGACGATAGCTACAGGGTTTCGATCTACAGGCGGGAAATTTTCCACCGGCTGGGGGAATGTATAAACTGGTTGAACGATATTTTCATTTTTTTCTTAAAGTTTGATAAATTTAGTTTTTAAGTTAGTTCAAAGTTAGTTAGTTAAAAGTTAGTTAGTTAAAATCAAATTTAGTTTTTTTTCGTTTTAGATAAAAAATGTTGCATTTTCAAAACCATTTCATAAATAGTTCAAATATAAATTTAATGCCATCAACTTACACTGCATTAAGGTAGCATTTTTGTGTAAAAACTAACAATGTTCAAATGACTTAATGGATTTGAAAAAAAAACTTATGTAATGATACAGTGTCTACAGAAGTGTGTTAAGTACTCTTTTTTATACCTAATTAAAAAGTTTACTACTGTTATAATTTCAATGATGCAACAGAAAAATAAAAAAAAATTGATCAATTATGTTAAATTGAAAATAAACAAATTTGATGAAATAAACGTAATCAATTTATATTACTTTCAAAAACTTTCAATCAAACAGCAATTAATTAACAATTTCCTTTGTGAGAATCGTTTTCTTAAGCTCTCATACTCCACATCGCTCTCAATTATGCTTCAAGAGAATGAAATGAAGCTGGCTTCACTTTGATGTAACACGCGTCAGACTCAACACAGTTGCAACGTACGAACTGAAGATTTGAACTGGACATAGTACACAGGCAAAGCTGGCCTTTTGGAAATATTTTGCAAACTTAGTTTTTCCTTAAGCTTTAGCGGATGCTTTTCCCATGGTGAATGGTAAATAAGGGTTTAAATAAATTTTATAATTTCAAATTCACACGTTTTGCCACGCTCCGGAGATGCTCTCAACTGTCAAAGTTGCGAGAATCAGCTGGTATGGGGTGTCTTCTTCATGGTACTCTTCTTTCACACGTGCTTTAATGCCATGCGTTAGATTAGGGGGAAAAAAAACATCTCCCGCCTATTATCTATCTGCTGTAATCTAATTTCCTCGCGAGACACGAAGTGATGCTGCAATAGTCCTAATCACGACAAGCAACAAACCCGCACAAACACACCGCTGCCGATCGTAGTTGGGTGTTGACCGGACGAACTTATTAATAGTGCTGCTAAGGTTTGTGCGATTGCCGGCAACACGCACCACATAGTGTGGGATTTGGCAAACATTTGCGCTACATTGTCGTCGAATTGATCGTTTTACGGGTGCTTTTTTATATAATCAACAAATGGAAAGCCTAAGGTAAGTTGTACTGCTTCCGCGTCACAACAGAACCGATGGTTGATAACGACCAACGGATCGCCGCTTTCAAAACCACGCCACCGCGGAAGGTCACGGCCTTTGTTATTGTGAGCAAATCCGGTGGTGATTGTGGTGGATGATTAGAGTTTTGCTTCCCAAAAATCTATCTTTTTTTAAATTTATTTTCCCCTTAGGGACGGTCTGCTGGTGGGTATGGGCAATCCGCTGCTGGATATTTCCGCGGTGGTCGAGAAGGATCTGCTGGAAAAATACGACATGCAGCCGAACAATGCGATCCTGGCCGAGGAGAAGCACATGCCTATGTAATTGGAACGCTCCGCAGGGTCGTTTCGTTTCCTCCCAGACTTAACTTGTCGTATTTGCAGCTACCAGGAGCTGATCGAGAAGTACCAGGCGGAATACATTGCCGGCGGAAGCGTGCAGAACTCGTTGCGCGTGGCGCAGTGGATACTGCAGCGACCGCGGGCGGCCGTTTTCTTCGGCTGCGTCGGACGGGACGAGTACGCCCGCATCCTCGAGGAGCGTGCCACGGCGAACGGGGTGAACGTGCAATATCAGCGCTCGGAAACGAATCCGACCGGTACGTGTGCGGTGCTGATCACCGGCACGCAGCGAAGCCTCTGTGCGAATCTTGCCGCGGCGAACGATTTCACCCCGGAGCATCTGCGGAGCGAAGCGAACCAGGCGTACCTGAGCCAGGCGCGGTTTTTCTACGTGTCCGGCTTTTTCTTCACGGTTAGCTTCGAGAGTGCGCTCGGTGTGGCGAAGGAAGCCGCCGCTAGCGATCGCATGTTTATGATGAACCTCAGCGCACCGTTCGTGCCGCAGTTCTACAAGAGCAATCTCGAGGAGATCTTCCCGTACGTGGACGTGCTGTTCGGCAACGAAACGGTAAGCAGTGGCGGGGGGGGAGGTGGTTCAATGTCTCACCAGCAACGCTCTCACCCACAGGAAGCGGTAGCGCTGGCTAAGGAGTTCAACTACGCCACGGAGGATTTGCGTGCCATCGGTCAGCGCATTGCCGAGCTGCCGAAGGCGAACGCGAAGCGAAAACGTATCGTTATCATCACGCAGGGCAGCGATCCGGTGCTGCTGATCGAAAGCGGTACGACCGAGGTGCGGGAGTTCCCGGTGCAGAAGCTCGCCCCCGAGCAGATGGTCGACACGAATGGGGCGGGCGACGCGTTTGTGGGTGGATTTCTGGCACAACTGCTGCAGGGCCGCACCGTCGACGTTTGCATCGAGTGTGGCATCTGGACGGCACGGGAGATTATTCAACGATCCGGGTGCACGTTCGAGGGTGTGCCGGCTTTCAGTGCCACCGCTCAGTGAGGCTAACAGTGGGTGAAGGCGTGTCGATGTTGGGCGGTGATACAGAAACTCGAATATACTTTAAAAAATACAGGTTTTGATAGGAAATTGCACTCTCTCCACTCGTGTACAGTCATCTTTCGGCAGAGAAAAGCATTACCTCAGAACGTTTCACGATTCCCGTCCAATCCGTTAAAGGTAGTGTAAAGGTATATTTAAAAAAAAGGTCAAAAAAGGCCGTCTACCGAATCATACCTTTTCCCCGCGCGCGTACCTTTCTACTGCGCCGGTTGCTCCGAGTAGAGTGTCGCGATGGCCGGATCCTCCGTTTCGTAGATGATTAGCACCTCCCGGAACTTGTCCACCAGCTGGAGCAACTGCGAGCGGCGCAAATTTTCGAAGTACATGATCTCTTCCAGATGGTGCTCGCCCATAAAGTAACCCGCCTTCCACAGGCGCACCATCAGTGCGAGATCTTCCGGATTGGAGGCGGCTGGTATGCGAGCCACCGCTTTTCGATCCGGTTCCGGGAACGCCGCCAGCAACCGCTTCAGCTTATCGTCATCCTCGATCGATGCGATGCTTTCGTCGTTATCCGTGCTGGACGCGGTCTGCAGACCGCCGACGCTCGAGTGGCTGATGTTTGACCGGTGGCTTGCGGATGAGGGGCGCGTGTGCGAACTAACCGAGACGGCCGTCGTCAGCAGTGCCGACAGACTGTCCGAGTAGCGATCCTCGCTGAGCGAATGCTTGCGATTGCCACCCGTCGGGACGGCGAGCGGTTGGCTTGAGGAAGCATTAGGTGCCGAGCTGCCGTACAGCAGATGGTTCTGAAAGGTAGCGCTGTGATGCTGTACCCCGCTAGCCCCATCGAATTCTCCATCCTCCTCCAGTCCGTCCAAGTTTGCGACGAACTGTACGTACGTGTGGAGCTGCATGAGCAAATGGTGCTGCAACATCCACAGCACCATCTGCGCCAGACGGCCCTGCCTCGCGGGATGCTGCAGTGGCGTCGTTAGGTGACCGATCGAGGTAGGCAGCGAGAAATCGCTTATAACCTCAAACAGCGACATGCCGGGAAACTTGGTCGCAAACTTGTCGGGCAGATTCGAATGGATGTTAAGCTGTGCGTCCGGTGCGATCACGTACACGTTCGTTTCGCACAGCGGATAGATGATGGTCGCCTTCGCCCAGTACACGAGATGGCCCACGATCTGGTAGACGTAGTCGATCAGTAGCTCCGCGTCGGACGCCATGTTCTGGAGGCTCTTCAGCGGGTTGTACACTTCGATCAGCTGGAGCAGCATGTTCGCTCCGGACGGTGGCACACAGTCGAACAGCTCCGATGGATCCACGAGCAGCAGCATACCGTGGTAGGGTTTCAGTGCGTCCAGACAGCGATCGATCGTTTCCGGTTCCACCACCATGCCTTTCTTGTGGAATTGGTGCGCTTTCTGGGGCAGGCAGAAGCTGAGCGTGACGGTTTGGTTCATGGTGACGTTCAGCAGACCCGTCGTGCAGAGGTCGTGATAGATCTGGTCAAAAAAAAAAACAATAGCGAAATAGAGAGTAAGTGTCAGTAAGTCATTTTTCACAAAATAAGTTCTTTTAGGCTTGACTCATTCGGATTCTTGTTGAGTCTTTCAAATGAATGGCTAATCAAAGTTAGCATTAGAGAATGGTTGATATGTTTCAAAGTTTATGTAAAGTTTTAGTTTATGTAAAGTATTCCCATCACCTACCGTCTTAATAAATTGCGCTAGCGTAGTGTTCTTCAGTATCGTATCGAACACGCCGACGGCGATGCCGGCTGCCGTCGCATTCGGAACGACCGTGGGCCCTCCCGTTCCTGGCACCGGTCCGGTACCACCGCCTGCACCAACCGAACCACCGACCGCGCCCGTCGCACCCGCCGGTTGCTCCTGCTCCTGCAGCGCACTGTTCTCGTCCATCACGGCAACCATCGTTTTAATTTCGCGCGAAAAGTAACCATCGCGTCGTTCTTCGTAGATCAGCGCTATGCCGATACGTTTACTCAGCTCGTAGTAACACTTCACCACCGACGAGCTGGCCTGGGCGTGTAACGCAAACACGACGTTGATGCGTATGTCGGACGACTTCTGATCCGACGAGCCCTGGTCGCTGCGGATCAGCGTCGGATGCGACACGAACCGAACGTCGTTAACCTTCAGCTCGAACTTCTGATTGCACAGCTCCGACTTGACCGCGAACAGCGTGGCCAGATCTTTATCGCAAATGCCGTATAGTTGATCTGGATTGATTGGAAGTACGTAAATTGGGTTAATTTTATCGTATTTCAAAAAAGAAGCTTTAGTACTGCTCAACACCTACCGAAGCAAATATTAGATGGTGGACCATTCTGGAGAATATCGTCGCCAGTGTTAATCAACGAGTATGGCGTTTTGCGGGACGGTGTTACCGAGGTTTGAAATTGTTGTGGCAAGGTGTAGGGATAGCGAAACAGCAAACGATCGCCCTTGCTATCCGATTTCACTAGAATTATACTGAGTGGATTCACTTCCATCGTGGTAAGCACATTTCGCGTGAATTGTTTAACTACAAAATATTCCAACCGGTTGGTTTGGTTTGATAAGACTTTGCGGTCTCCGCTGTTATTGTTTACATTTGACGACACAGCTGATACGTTGCAGTGTTGCCAAACTGGTTCGGTATGTGTTTTGGAAAACATGTGCACCATGTGACGAAAGTATGGCTCTTGTTCAGAAAGAAAGTAAATTTGTTGTAGATAATTAAATTCTTTTTCATTTGCAGATACTATATGCTAAAAAGGCCCTGTCATTAAACATAAAAATGTAGTAAATATCTAATAATTAATGATAATTGTATAAATACTTTTACAGCAGGCGAACATAGATCTCATGTGATTTGACACCCCCGCTATAAACAAATGCCGGCAAAAACTGTTCGTAATGGAAACCGTCACTAATTCGTAAATAGTAGTCCTGTCTTATAAGGAATTTATTGATTTATTTAAATTTTGTTAAAGCATGAAACCATAACGCACCCAGCAGCTTTAATCCTCCCACTTTCGAATGCCGATTAACCTGCTTTTGCAAAGTTAAATCAATACCTGACCCACATTGGATGCCGCAAATCGTTTTGTTTACTCGTCGTAACAAGCGGAAACCTACGCGACCAGTCGTTTCAATATCGTTTTGATGTAGTGTGCCAGTTTATTTTTTAGGGAAATGATTGCGTGGTTACGAGGTTAATGATGGAGCTATCTGCACCTTCTCCAAATGCGTTGATCTCCCTTTTCCTCCCTTCTGATGATCCCATCGCTCTTTTTACTGCTTCGCCAAGGCCATTTGATTCTGGTACTGTTGCTGCAGTTTCTGCAGATTCGCACGATACTTGTCTTGTTTCTGTTCGAGCTGCGCAACGTTCTCCGCACATCGCTTAAGCTCCTTCCCAATGTATTCGATACGTTTGGCAACGTTTTGCTTGCTCTCCTCGAGATCCTGCTTCACTAGCACGGGTCCGTACAGTTTGTACACCTACATGGGAGAAAACAGGAGCATCGGGGGTGAAAATATGTAATGTATAGAGTTTCGATGTCGATTTGAGCGTGCTTACCGTGTTGGTAGGTTTTAGCATTTGCAGTTCTTCCATAATGCTCTTGTTCTGAAAATACTGCCCATCGAGCTGCCCTTGAATATGCACGAGTTTTGAGAACTCTATAAAAGGAAAAAGAATGATTTGATCAGTGGTCGGAATGACTGGATGGAGGTAGTCATTGTTCCCTGAACGTACCTTTCTGTGATTCTTTGTAATTCTTCAGCTCAGCTTCCAGCTTACGTTGAATAACAGCAACTTCTTTGTCCATTTTGCAGGGAAATTTTGGTAATTGCGGGACAGCAGGAACCTCAGGTTTCGCGTGTGCGCTCTTTTTTCACAGACCTTTTTTTATTTTTCTTGCTTTGTTTTGACAGATTGCACAGAGGATGTCTACGGGAGTGTTATTTGACGTTTCTTGTAACGAATTTGTGATTGATCTGATGCTCCTGGATTTCTCCAACCATTTCCATTAGAAATCAACCTATTTTGTCTTCAATCTCTTGAGTATCATTTTGGTATTTTAACAAGCAAGTTCTCTTTTGTATTTAAATGAGTGAAAATAATGATTCGATTAGTTTAAAGGTTATGAATAAACCAACCCAATAATCAAGAAAACTTTCACGTTTTGGTTATAAACAAGTCAATGATTTTTGCTACAGCCCTGTGGGAAAAATCAACCCCAATACCTCATTTAAATATCATTTTCTTAAAATGGGGATTAAAATATTTAAACCGCACTTTCAAATATTGTTTGAACTTAACTTCCTAAATTAAAAAGAATAACTTCCTAAATTCGAGAAAAACTAACGATAACCACTGTGTAACGCATCGATTTGATTGGATGTAACGCATGTAACGCATAGATTTGATTGGATATTCTGACAAGAAGTTTACATCTCCAAGTGCGGAAGCTAAATTAACGCATAGAAACGCCCGTAACGCTTACGTTAAAGCGAGAGATGCGATTTCAGATGACAGGGCCGTTCAGCGTCAGACAAAGCGAGACGGAAGTATTTGAAGCAAAAGAGGAAGAAAATGTGGTGAAAAGCAGACATGGTTTGCATTCGTGCGCGTGAAAAAAACTAAGTTTTGAGCGTTTTATGAGAGTTAAGAGTTATTTCCAATCACGGCGATTGTAATAATCGCTCAATTGGTGCTGAAAACGATGCGGTTCACTCTGTGAGCCACACCGTCAGAGTTTCCTCGAGACGTAAGTGAGGTGGGCAGTACGAAAAGGCCCGCAAAACTTGTGCCGTGTTCCGGTCTACCAATATATCATAGCAGAAAAGTGGCAGCGCCTGGTTTGAAGTGAACCGAATAACGAATTGCTCAGGCACATCATCGTCAGCAGCTGAAGCCAAAATCAGAATCTGCGAAACGCTGTTTAAGAGGCTAACTTCCCCCGTCTGTGTGCCTGTGTGTGTGGCTGGCTGGGTGGCAGAAGCGTAAGTATAATTGCTCTTCCTGGTAACTAATAGTTCGCGGAATGGCGACATCACACACGAGCACATCGTCGTCACCGTCTTTGCAACGGAAGGGCAATTTTTCGTGTTTTTTATTCGCACTTCTAACACCCTCTTCCACCCTACGAGCCAGAGTATACGCGCTCGAGCCACGAAGAGATTTCTCCCAAAAATGTGTGTTAAATCGCGCGTGTGGCGGTTGTAGTGTGCGTGCGTGCGTGCATGTTTGCAGCATGTCGAGGAATAAAAAATGGGTGGGAGGTGGATTGGTATTGGCTACAAGATGCAGTAAATGCATACGTGTGTGCAAAGGGTGCACTCCAAATAATCAAAGATCAGACGGATGAAACGAAGAAGAAATGGAACAGGATTCAGTGAAAACTCGATGGGTAAACTTTTTGCCCTTTTTGGTCGATAGGGGGAGACGGCAAAAACGCAAACGACGAGCGCCCGCATCGCGCGCCTGCGTCCCTGTGTGTGTTGGTGTTCGTGCGTGCATGTGGGTGTGTGTGTAGGATGAAGAGAAGAAGGTTATATTTTTATGAGCAATGTTGGTTTACGTTGTTTGTGGAGAAAAGTAAGGAAGCTAACGGCGGGGCAGGGGGAGTGGGGGGTATTGTGTCCGGAAGCTACCAGAATGTAAGGTTAAGAAGTGGAAGAAGGACAGGAGAATGATTGTACTAACTGTGTGTTTTGTATTGACGATTGTCCCCAGAACGTGTTTTGGGGCGTTTGAGCCAACTTTTGTTCCATAGAACTAAAAGAAGGGAACGGAATACGCGATTGTTGTTTTTTAGTCATTTTTTTACCAAAAACCTTCACGTTTTCGCATTGAAAACTAAACATTTCGCGGTATGTTTGTTCTTTGCTGCTGCATCGCCTTTTTCAATACGTTTGCACGCATACCAGCGCGCATTCGGTCGTATAGCACTCGCGCGATTGTGTCGCCCTCTGGTGTGATATGAGCGGAACTCCCGTCATCAAATGAATGTGTGCGTGTTGCGCTGTTTGCTTACAAGCTTCTGTTGTGTGGCCCTTGTCTATAAGCAATTGCATGTGTGTGCGTGATGTGGAACAAAAAAGTAAAAGCAAAAACTGTTTATTCCAATAATGTGGAATTGTTCACCTATCTCACCTTTAGCATATTGGAACAACAAAAAGAGATGAGTAGTATGTTTCTCGATGGTGAAAAGAAGTGACGGCTGATGCTTCTGATACTGGAGGAGACCGATGAGACTGTGCTACCCGTAAAACAGGCTTTGTTTTCTAATTGTATAACTGTAGCACAGGGAATGCAAAAAACAAAAACTAACGAATAATATATGAATTTTAGCCACCGCAGTCCTTTTCCGCTTGGATTTCTTAAACGCAATATTTGCAGCCCTTTACTCGAGCCGACTACTGCGCGAACATGGCAACAAAACACAGTCAAACCCTGCAAAAAGAAGCATAGCGCAACAACAACACCACCATATTGATCGAAGCAAACCGCCCGCTCGAAAGGAAGCGAACAATCAATCAACCAATTTGAATCGATTTGTTGCATCTCTACAGACGTACGGTTTGGTTATCTAAAGTGCACTATTATACGCACACACACGCGCATCGATTCTCTATTTCTCCAAGACATTTCTCCATGCAACAGACGTTCGTGCATTGACACGTCTGAAAAAGTGGGTAACAAACCTGCAAAAGAAACAGTGCTGAAAACCACCGTTCGGAGGTAGGTTTGGGGGGCGTTTTTTCTTTTGGGAAAAACCTGTAAACAAAACGATAGGACTATCGTTTTTTCGTACAGTTCATACAGTTCATAGACTTCGTATCATACAGTTCAGAATATGTCTTTGTCGTCCAAGAAAAAGAATGTGTATAAAACTTCGATCAATCAGCATGATTTACGTTGCCCCTCCGCATACATCTGGAAAGCACTATATTCGGCATCGTTGTCATTTTCAATTTACCTGCATGCTACCCTTTTTATGTTGTTATCTAAACCAGTTGTATTGGAATCGGTTTAGATAATGTAACATTCAGTATGGATTTTTATTAGACACTGTTACTGTTAGATTTGTTTTACTAATAAAACAGAATTTACACAACTCGATACTATAAACACAATGCAATCTATCTGATGATAAATGTCAAAACGGAAACATTAAGCAAAAGTAAACAAGCAAGATATAGTTTTCATGACCAAAATGCTTTGAAGTTTTCCAATTTCAACTACCCTAAGAAATATATATCGAACCATGCAACCGACTATGTATGGTTATGCTCTAAAACTTTCATTCGGTGCGATGATGTTTTCGGCTGCATATCATGGGAATAGTGGAAACGGGATGTTTTGATAGGACATCCGGCACTGCAACACACAAGTCCCGTACAACAGGCACACGAATAATGATCATTGTGATTATTTTGCTCTCGAGGTCGGTAAAACGGGTAGCTCACGAAATTGATGTGCACACCGTAAAAAATAAACACAGACAAACGCATAAACCCGGACGGAGACGCTCCGGAGATTGGGTCGTGAGGAGAGGAAAAAACACGGTCAGCAATGTAGTTCTATTATTACGCAACGGCGAGCAATTTAACGACACCACGGTATGATGTTCGTCTCGTCTCTCTGCTGTATTGTTTTTAATACACTGATGATGTACAAAAAAGGCTTGCACGGGAATACTGCGAGATGAACATTTTTGTGTTCGAAGCAGTTAACTCGCAGGAAATCTAATGCATGTTCAAACATATGTTAAAGTTACTTTTGATTAACCTGAAGAAAAATTATTTTGGTGTTTTTTGTATCATTTGTAATGAGGAGGAAGAGAAAACAATTGTGTTTTGATACTACCTGACCGCACGACATAATTGGTTTTTCATGAGTAATTTGTGGTAGAGAAGTATGTATTGTATTATGTTTTAATACGAATTACTTTTCAGCTAAACACGGTATAACCAAAACCGCTGTTTCATATAAGTGGCGGATGAGATGAGCGAAGAGTTGAGCACACAAATGTTTAGCTATAAACGGAAGTCTGCTGTCAACGTCAGTTTGACAGCAGAGACGAAAAATAATAACAATTCCTCTCGCGCGCACACTATCCGGAGCAAAGCAACAAAAAGAAGAAAAGACGCTTTTTCGCCGTGTGTTGATGAAGGTTATAATCAGAAAGACGCAGCGTAAACCGGGAGGAGAGTGTATCAAGCGGGGATGAAACTTTAGGTATTGTGAAGAAATCGGTTTTAAGGACACAACAAAAGTGCCAAGCACAAGCAAGCGATATGGTGTGATTTTGTAGTGCGTGCGTTCGTCGTTTAATATATGGTGTTGATAAATGTTTGTAGAAGTGGTGGTGGTGTGTTCTGCTGTGATGGAATTCCTTTCCGACCGTGTGTGTTGCGGGCCTCCCTAGATTTTTGGCAAATTTAGCCTACTACTGAGAATGGAACAAAACGTTAATCGTAGTATGCGGTCAAAATCAGTAACTTTATTATACATGTTTTGTTAAACAGTAAGTCACTTTGCATGTCTAATCGAAACGGAAAGCTACACACATTGCTAATCATGCGTGGTGATCGTGAGCAATGTGGCAACGGTGTGAATCATTTTAATTTTTTCTGTTTTGTTGCCATTTCGTTCGACGTGAGTGGAATATACATTCTTGTATTTGCCTTTTTTTATTGTGCGACGATGCTGCGACCATGCACACCGTGGCCAGTGTGTGTGTGTGTGTGTGTGTGTGTGTAAGAATGATTTAACAAGAGTAGTAGAAAGAAGAACAGGTAGAGTGAAAAAATGTGTATGAAAGTTATCTGTCTAATTAAGCGCTAAGCTTGATACAATTGTGAAAAAGGCGCACCGCGAATAACATCGTTAGATGCAAAGGACACCATACACGAACCAAAAAACGTGCTTTCGGAGTCGAATAATCAAGCAGTAAAAATAATGAAAGCGGCCATGTTTGTTTTGTGCTGTCGGCAGGTACGCACACACTAGCAGTCGCGAGGTGGTGTGCGTGTGCGCCTGTGTAAAGAACGTAGAAAAAGATGGTGTCTTATGTGTGTGCGTGAAATCGACAAATGTAGCGGATGTGTCAGAATTTGACGACCGACTCAACCATATAGTGTAAAGTGCATTGGAAGGAAAGGGCGAAACAAAAACGCACTAAGAAGAAACGAGAAAGAACCATTCGTATGCGTGCGTGCGTGCATGTGTGGAATTTGACATGAACGCGAAAAGCGCGTGGTGCTAGAATATCATAATATGCCCCATGACAGATCGGGCGCATGTCAAATGCTGATGTCAAATGAATAGTGGAGTTAGGTTAATTTGCTACCTGTTTGCCGAAGTATGTGTCTAGAAAATGGAAGGGTTTTCCCTGTTAGTACGCAGTTGTGTTGTTGTGTACCACCACCGCGCACACAGTTGCAGCGGAGCGACGACGACGTCAAACGTCAGTCAGCCATTTGACACGCACGCACACTCTCAGACGGCTGCTGCTACGATTAGATTCGCTCTCACAGACACTTGCACGCGCGCGCACAGTAGCTCAAGATGAAGCAAGAAGGTTGATGGCGGCGAAGGGAGAATCCGGAATTGATCGCAGGAGATTGCGCACTAGACTGGTTCCACTGCCTGTGGTAGATGGAATCGCGGATTTAGCTGTGGATGCGAAGGACGCAAGGGATGCGATGGGGGACGGTGGATTCTTTTATACTTGGTTGGCAGTGTGTGTATGGGTGGTATAATTTGTCGAATTGAGAGTGTCAGAGAGCGATACACATTTCGTTCGTTTACGGTGTACGGGTTGAAGGTTTCGATGCGGTGGCGATTATTTTTTCTCCACTTATTTCGCTATATTTGTGTGATGAGGGTGGTATTGAATAGGGTGGTTGGGTGCATTTTTATATGTATATATGACGCAGTAGCGCGATTAGATCTCTTCGGGATACGGTTTTCGATGATCAAAATGTAATTCATGATCCTTTTTCTGTGGCGTTAACACATTTTGCCATTCAAATGCATCTTTAATGTTCAGATATTTTTTCTTTTGTTTTGAGGGAGGGGAGGATGCCATTTTTGTAATAAGCTTCAAATGGATGAGAGGATGCGACTTCTCGAAACACAATGATGGAGTTTGCCACATACTATCTCCACTCCTTTCGTTTTCCAACTCCAGCTAGGGCAAGTGCGCATGTTTTAATAATTTCAACTTTTTGTTGTTTTTATGTTCAGGAGAAGGAGAAGGAGTAAAGGCGAAATGACGCGACACAAACACTTAAAAGAAATAATTTCTGCTTTCAAACAAGTCGTTACTTAATCATAATCCCTTTGTGTGTGTACATGTTGAATTATACTTCTCTAGAATCGAAAAAAAATACTGATTTTACATATCATTTGTGTTTGCAGGATTCTGAATCACCGTTGTTGTGCACCGCTCTGACATGGCCTTCCCGCTGCATGCACCGTCTGATGTCGTTAACGGAAACTATTTCGACCGACCAACAGCCACTATTGCCACCGTGGTGGAGGATCGAAAGGATCTATTGAAATCTCCAGCATCCGATGCTACATTGTTCGTCGAGAGTTCATCCACAGCGAAGGAGGTTCGTCGTCTACAGTCGCCGGCGGGAGGTTACCGTGCGGACGCATTTGCACTACAAGCGTGCTTTTATTCGGTTCCAGCAGCTGCATCATCAGCGAACACAGCAACGGCAGCGGCATATAGTTATCGGTCGAAGGTGACGTGCTAAAGAATCACCATCCAAGCGTCGTTTTCTTGTACATGAACAATTAGAAGAGACGCCAGCTATAATCGTCGAGCGAAAGTAAATAGTGAAGCAGACCCACAAGGAGCGGTTTTTAGTGAATTGATACCCTAAGTGTGTTAGGAATTACGAAGGTTGTTCTGGTGAATCCCGGTGTGTGCGTTTGTGTGCGAATGCTTAAGAAAAGATATAAATGATCGTTGCACTTTCTTGCAAGAAAGCCTCGCGTAAAGTAGTGGTAGTAGTGGCAGAAACATCTTAGAAAGTAAGCAACAGTAGCGGCATGTCGTCGGTTCCACGAGACAGCATCATGACAGCACCGGCTGGTGGTTCAGTGAGCAGTAACAGCAGTAACAGCAACACCAGCACCAATCACAGTAACAGTAACAACAAATATACCATACCAGCGGAAGGCAACGGAGGTTTTAGTGGGGCGATAGTGGGGCAACATCTTTCCCCTGCTGGAAACGTTTTGATCCTTGATGGAGGAGGAGGCGGAGGGCCAGGACCAGGGCATTCGAGCAGCAGTAGCAATCGGCTCGGACGCCATCATCCGACACTGTTCGATTCCAACGAATCGGCGGCTGCATCCGGCTTGCAGCAGCTCTCGAACGTTGCGGCCGCCCTCAAGCTGAGGGGTGAATGTGCGGCGACTAGTGGTGGAGGACTTGCAGCCACATCGAACACCACCAGCACACCAGTACAGTATTCCAATCTGATCGGCGGTACCACCGCGTCTAGCAGCAGCAATAGCAGTAGCAGTAACTTTAGCAATAGCAGCAACAGCCTTGGCGCCGCGAACAGTACCAATAGCAATCTAGTAGCAGGGGCACCGGATGGTGCTATCGGTAGCAACCGAGTGCAAGTGCTCAGTAATGTGACGCTGGTTACTAAGGGTAGTGGAGTTGGTGGCGGTGGCGGCGGTGGCGTCGGTGGTGTCGTCACTGGCAACAGTGGAGGAGTAGCCCTGCCGCACCAGTTGTCCCAGACGATGGGGTCCACCTTCAACTACATCGATTCGAGTGGAAAGAACTTTAACGTGCTTACGTCGACCGGTGGCAAGCTGAGCACGAGCAAACTGATCAGTGTGCCGATGACGAAGATGAAAAATCTCAACAACCACCCGCATCACATCGTGCAGCAGCAACAGCAGCAGCACTTGCTGCCCTCGTCTGGCTCGTCCGTGACAGTGCCACAGCTACCGACAATGTCCATCGCTGCCGGAAGCTTCCTCACAAGCAGTAGTGGCAGCAGCCTCGGTTCAGCGACCACAACGACGATGGTGCAGAAGGTGACGATGCCACGCAACATTCAGCTCGTGACGCGGATACCACCGACCAGTGGCGTGGCTGCATCAGCAGCAGTTAGCACTACCACGCCGCTCAGCAACGGTGGCCGAGTCGGTGGTGGCAGCCAGCAACAAATTCAGTACAACAACACCGTCGGCCAGATTCAAGACACTGGCGGTGGTGGAGGCTTACCGACGCTCGGTGGCGTTACCTCCGCACCGACCGACCTGAAAAATGTCGTCTCAACGCACATGAAACCGATCCCGGTAACGAGCAAGAGCAAAGTGAGCCAGAATGCGTCGCTAAAAATTCTGCAACAGCAGCAGCAGCAGCAGCATCCAAGGCTTTCAAACGTTACTCTCAAACCCCTGGCTGTCATGAAACAACAGCAACAGCAACAGCAGTCCGTAAATGTTAGCTTGAAGACGGTACGGACGAACAACAACGCCGCATCGCCGGTGACCCAAAAAGGTCCTATTAGTTTTAGTAGTAGCAGCAGCGGCAGCACCAGCACCAGCAGCAGCAGCAGTAGCAGCAGTAGCAGCACCAGTACCAACACCCCAGTTTCGACACCGATGTTTTACGTGAAGAACAGCACAACGGATGTGGCGTCCCCGTTAGATCATCAGCAGTCCCCTGTTATCCACAACAATATACAGCAGATACGGGCGCAGATGTTTGTATCGGCGGCGTCCTTTATCCAGCAGCTGACAAGCAATAGTACCAGTAGCAGCAACAACGGCAACAGCAGCTGCAGCAGCAGCAGCAGCAGCACAAACACGGTATCACTCGGAAGTGTGAGATTATCCTCTCCGATTCACTCGTTCATGAGTGTCGGGGCCGGCAAACAGGCAACCACCACCACCAGCAGCAACATGGTAAAGACGGGCAAGAATCAGCTGATACAGATCCAGCAGCAGCAGCGAACACAATCCCCGCAAACGCCGCCGAGTAGTAGCCCGTTTGTGGCTACCAATATCGCAGGCATGAACGCGGCCGTTCAGCAGCAACCGGCTAATAGTAACAGCAGTAGCAGCAACACGACCGCCACCACACTGATGATCAATGTGCCCACGTCGCTCACGAGCAAACTGCCGACGGGTGGACGCTGCTACACGTCCTCATCCACCAGCAGTGGTCACACGGTGTACGGGTCCGCTTCCACCGTCACCCTGACGACAACCACCGCAACCTCGACAATCTCAGCGGCACCCAGTGGCCATAAAGGATTAAGCAATCTCTACACCGCAGCCGCCACGGTCGGTGGTTACGATCAGCAGCCGGCACCGGTGGCGAAGGCGTCACCCACCAAACCAGTGAAATCGGCCGGTGGTCGTGGACGCAACAACAGTGGCAGCCAATTTCAGCAGGTGCATGTGGCGGCACCATCACCTACACCACCGGCTGTTCTGCAGCAGCAGCAACAGCAGCATTATGTATCGCTCACCACCGACCACCAACAACTGGGCGGTGGCGATCATGCGACCGGTGGTCCTTCCTCACCGCCGTACCGATACGTGTACACTTCATCTTCCTCCGGTGGCGCGGTTGTGCCCGCAACGACGACGACGGACATGAGCTATCTCAATGGTGGCCAGTCCGCTACGGCGGACGAGACGGCCACCGCCCGGATACTGCAGAGTTTGTCACAAAAATCGCACGAATCGTCCGCCGCAGCCGCAGCAGCAGCAGCATCAGCTTCGGCGTCCGGTACAACTACGAAGCAACTGTACGGTCGACATCATTCGTACGAACCACCGTTGGCAGTGAATGCCAACGCTGGGGCTGGTAGCGGCACGAGTAGTAGACATCGGTACGATTCCTCCGGTTCGACGGATGGTCGAAGGACAAGGTAAGCTTTTTTCACCTTTTTTTTTGTTTGTTTGGCAATTAGTAGTCTAAATCCCCTCTTGCGCTCGTGTATCGAGGAAAGTAGAAATTAGTTTTATACAAGTCGTTACAACTCATTTAATTTGTTGGTTTACTCATTCGGGCTAATAATCTTTTCTTTCTCTCTCATCCTCTATGTTGCAGTGGATCCACCGATGGTTCTACGACCTTCTTCGTGGATAACATACCGCTGAAAGAGTGCAGCAGCGCGACGGCAATGTATTACTCGTCCCGTGATGACGACGAAGGTAACAGCATCGAGGTGCGTCCA
>JXXA01013474.1:0-19161 GCA_000956255.1 Anopheles punctulatus
AGGAGCTATGATGCCGGACGAAACGAGGAAAAAATAGCGAAATTGCATAAACGAGCTGCAGTTGACCTCGACTGCTTTGACGTGGACTCGGTGTTTGAACCCGTTTGGGTAGGAATTGTGTTATTGCAGCAACAACTGTTGTTTTTGATTCGCTGGCGAAGGCTTGAGATAAGAGACGGACACAACCTTCGCATGATTCCTTTCCCCTTAGACGAATGGACGATCCGACCCGAGCAGCGCTTCATCCTAATCGCAATAAGCTTTATCGCTCTATTGCAAGATCATTGAAAAAGCGCGTCAGGTAGTGGCACAAACGCTACATCAATTAAAGTCTGCTGATTCGGCGTCAGCAAATGCGTACGAACGTGCGAGCAGATCATAATCAAACTCAAAGAACGCTAGCGCCTATAGCACGATAGCAAAAGAGCTCAACGAAAAGGCATAGCTTAAATTTCGGGCTTCGGCTACTACGACCGGGCACGCTTATCTCACGGTTTATTGCCCAATTCCTTTACCTAGTTTTTGATCTGCCCGTGTTAGACGTAACTCTGCAAGCTGAACAAACGTTTGTTAGTCACCCAAATGGGTGGGGGAAGTAGTAATCGTCACCAGACGGTACAGAGATTTGGCGACTAAAGCCTTCCGATAAGACAATATAAATCTAGAGCTAAAATGTGACTGACGTGGAAGGTTAGAGGCAAACCGTTGCCGTTCGACTTGGAGCCCTCGGCACTACTGCCGAGGACGGAAAGTGCAATCGCAAATCAATCAAACGGACCCGGGGCAGATCAGACTGATTTCGAACAGATAAGATTTCAGCAGCACTGCACGTGGCGGCTACAACCATCATTATATGTTTCATGGAAAAAAGCAAATCAATTTGATTTGATTTTTCATGTTTGAGTTTCTCACATTCCATTATTTTTCCACATATAAAAAATACAAAAAACCAGTTTGATTTAAAAAAGTTTAAATTGTTTTTAATTTTGTCAATGAAATCTATTAATTTATTAGCATACGTATTTCAAATATTTGTTTGTTACTTCAGAAAAACAACATTAATCGTTAGCTTAGTGCTCTTGTTTAGTCAAGCAAATCACGCTTATTAAACATGATTGTACATGAAAAATTCTTGATCTCTATTTTAGAGCTGCCCGGCTGATGTTATAAATGTACGTACAGCAACCACTATTCCGAGCACCCATTATCATATCATTAGCAGTGACGGCAGCCATCTCGTTGGGAAGAAAAGTGATAATCCAACCATTAACGCACCGTCCGGACACCGTTACACAACACACTGCAATCATCTCCACCCGGTCTCTACGGTACGATACAGAGAGGATGAGAAGCAGAAGACCCCCGTCTGGCAGCGGTAGTTCAACGATTGTGTTTTTTCTTCTTGCATATCTCCAGACAAGTCGGGCTTTTCATCAACAGCCCTGTTCCACGTCGTCGTTTGCACACTTGTCGCACTGCACGTAAAACAGAGGAGTAGAGTGTGCCGAGCGGCTGTCGAAAACAACGATCGTCTGAGACATATTTGCACAGTGTGGTTTAGTAGGACGGTTCCACGGCTACTTTACCGCTCCAATGCTTTCGATTGGCTTGTGCGGTTTGCGGCAGGCTTCCGCATGACGCAAAGCAAGGCAGAAGCGCAAAGCGTTTCGAAACCGGACTGACCCATATACAAATTTTCGGGATCAAGAAGTTCCCACTGGAATCGTGTCGCGGGCTAAATGATTGCGTAGCAGCGATTGCAGAAGCCGTTACCGTTTTACCACGGGCCACACCACGGTGACATTCAATTATAAGCCGAGTGGCGAGCGGAGCACGAATGGGTACGGGGGGTTGGAAGGAATTTTCCCACCACGGCTCCACTCGATCTTCATTTTTCCAGGTCAGGTTGGGTCGGTCGGTGGCTCGTTTGTGGTGAATGTTTTCCGACGTAATCGTTCGCTTAATTTCGTACACCGGGGCTGTCTGTCAGGTGTAAAGCAGGCGCATCGCAGTGTGGCCAAAGCATTCTCCTTCTCGCTATCCCAGCATGACCCGCGTGGCGGTGTTAATTTCCGTTCTTCTTTGAAGGCGTTGCGGGCACTTCCGCATGTCGGGCGCACGTTTGTAAGTGCTTGTTGTTTTCAATTTTCGACCTCATTGGTGCGTTAATCGTTGCGCTCTCGTTGTGTCGCCGAACGATCATCTTGGGACATCCATTATCGCTGTCACACGGCCGCCACAAAAAGGGGTTGCCCGCTTCGGAGACTCCTCCGCTCGGGGATCGTTTTTCATGTCTTATTTTTCCCGTTGGCGGGAAGCGGGAAAACGAAAACACAGCAGCATGCGACCAAACGAAAAGAAAATCCGACGCACGTCTCATTATCACCAGACTTAATAATTCGCTGGGTGGGGCAGACTGGCGTCGGTTCGCATTCACATCTTTCGACACATTCCGGGTTTTGGCGCTGGGGCGACCCCAAGAGGTTCGGAAATAGAAAAAAAGGTGGATTGT
Organism: Anopheles punctulatus; assembly: GCA_000956255.1. NCBI lineage: Eukaryota > Metazoa > Arthropoda > Insecta > Diptera > Culicidae > Anopheles > Anopheles punctulatus. Next base: position 2,513 of record JXXA01013474.1, read on the forward strand.
GGACCATCGCACAATCGCAGGAAAATAATGTGAAATATAATGCGATCGTGTTGCTTTCCAACCACGAAAAGAAAGGCAAATGAATGCTGCGAAACGGAGCGAGATTCACGCGTACCGGCGAAGAAAACAAGAGTGACGAAAGAGTGGCCAAAGCGAGAGAAAACGCATATTTTTTCCTCTCATGCGCACCGAGTGCGAAATCGACCCAATTATTCCGTCATAATTTCCATCGCCATTCGGGCGCTCGGGCGCTGACAGTGTGCCCGTTTTCGAGCCCGACCGCGAAAAACCACACACATACACATAATGCTTGAATAGAGATTATTGGCCGCCCGGCAGCCGCAACCTTCCTTGCGCCTTCGGTACGACTCACAGCGATCGTGATGAGTGTTTGTGATAATTTGTGACCTTATGTGCCGGAAAATAAATTCCAAGCAAACGATGGAGCAAAACAGTGGCATGGAGAAAACAAAAATCCGCCACACCACCAACAGGAAAGGAGGCCAGACGGGACAGCCGGTGGCGGTGGCGATGCTAATGCCAGTGGCGTTTCCGAAAACGATTTTTCACGTAGAAGAAAATCGAGCGTAACGCAAGTGCAAAAGAAATATATCTCCCAGGCACAATGAGAAATCAGAAGGGAAAAAAATATATAGAAAAACAAAACATTGTTAACGTAAGCGACGAGGAAAACTAGGTAAACGAAACGGCAAGCCGTGGCCAGGTGAAACCAGGAATGGCTGGAAATTCCCAAAACGACGGACGAGAAAGCGAAACCGGCGTAAGGACGCTCTGGATGGAAAAGGGTCTGCATGGGACGCGTGATCGAGTTTAGGGAGAAAATTGCGCTGCGCCCCGATCGCAAGCGTCAAATGCGAAAATACGAAACCATTTGAGGGTGTTAATTCATCCCGCCGTGTTCGTCATCTAGTGGCGTGGTAAGAATCTAGCTCAGGCGAAAGTGAACCATGAATGTGTTAAGCACACTGTTTTTCCACCACTTATCTGCTTGCGAACACTGTGTAGGAGCGTACAGTGGGGCTAAATTACGCACGGTACCTTTATTAAAGTGGATGTGAAAAACTCAATTGGAGAACGAGTCGTTTCAGTGAGAGTGGAAAATATCAGTAAGAAAAGTAGTATTTTACGAAGGATTCACTATAATATTTCGTTCTATGATATTTAAGATGTTTAAACAAGTGCTTTAAATCCATCATTTAGTTTTTCACTTCACACAACTTTTGCCTCTCTTTGGTGTTCAAATTCTCACATCGATCACATATTCCTGCTAAGGTTTGGAAGAATGGAACAGCCACTACACGACAGACGAGCTTAGTTTATGGAGGCCAACACACTATCGGAGCAGCAAACAAAAACGAACCGACATGCCAACCCGAACATCCCCTGTCGTCATTCATGTTCACTTCTGCCCGGTGGTGCATTTTTCATGCCCACCCGACAATATTTTCTGTGTGGCCTACGGTTTTGCGGTGTTGTCGGTGTCGTCGACACACCCCTCCTTGCCTCCTTGCCGTTCGGCTTTTCCGAGGCAGTCCCTCAAGAAGGGGGGATGCTCGCTGCATTGTAGCAGCGTCGTGAGGTGCGAATTTGATAGCCGACTAGAACACAGTGGCGAAAAGTGATGCAACAAACAAAACGAATTGAAACAACAAAAAAACATACACACGCTCACACAACAGCAAGGAAAAGCTTCAAAGCCGAAAGCGGTGTTTCATAAATCAATCAACCCCCGTGCCGGTGCGAACCACGGGTACGGATTTATGGTTGCTGTCAAGGTGAAGGCCTCTCCGGTTGGCGTCGTCGTGGCCGCGCCGATGAGTCAAATCTTTCCCCGATTTCCCTCCAATATGTATGGTTCACTGTTTTGCGTGGTGTTTGTTTTGTGTGCTTTATTCTCTCGATCGATCGACGGCCGGTTAGGAGAGCTTCCCAGACATCTATCAACGCGTGATGAGCCTCATCTTTCACAGTAGCAAAATAAAAGCCCTTGTGCGGCAGTTTCAGGGCTGAAGGCTTTCACTATCGAAGCGTGTTTTTTTTCTTACTCCAACCCACAACTCGTCCGAACGACGCATCAATCTGACGCCAGCTTCTATTGTTTTCCTACCGGGTGGGACCTCCACCCATCGCCCAGCCGTTGTTTTTACGTGGTCACATAAGTTGAAATATGCGTCAAGCGGGTATGTGAAAAAAAGGAAAAGCGAAGAAACATACCAACATTGGAATTGCGGTTTATCTAATTCTATTCACTCAAAACGCTTCAGCTACACCGAGGTAAAAATGGTAAAACCGACAAATAAATGTTTAATTGCGCGGCTGCGGTGAAAGAAGTGCGCCGGCGTGCAATTTTATATCGTATATCGCGTGTACTAGAGTGCAAAGTACTCGGGGAAACTATTGACGAATGTGCATTTGGATTGTGAAGAGTGAATTTGATTTTATTATTTTTTATTTGTTTTTTGGTAAGCACAAAATAAAATAAAACAAAAATGTACAGATTTATTTTGAAATCCCTGCCGGGGTGTGTTTGTGTTGGTTGACCAAACCGAACCCATCGGATATGCTGTCCGATCGAGGTTACGCGTGTTTGATTTGTTGAAGGGTTTTTTTTATTAGAAAGCAATGAAAAGTGAAGAAAATAAAATGAAAATAAATATGAATACAAATATAGCACACGCCTTAACACATACACAAATACACTCGACACGGCATAGTTTGTGCTATTGCTTCAGTTTTCAGCATTTATAGTTTAGCACACCGCGGGAAGTTCCAGCGCGAATTTTGTGAACAAATATTGATCAAAATTGATTTTTCGCGTTTTAGCTTCAGCATCGGGATGTGGTCTATATGTGGGAAAGTTAGAATCCGTAGTGTTGGGTGATTTCGCTCATGTATTTTTTTGCTTGCCTTGCCAGTGCCGGTGCGCAACGCACACTAAATTCAACCATGAAAATTAAATTTAGTCTCGCAAAGCGAGCGGGTAATGTGGTATAATATCGTTTAGCATTCGGTGTATCGTGAAGTTTTGAGAGTTACTGGTTCGATCCGTCATGTGAACATTTAATTCAAAGTAAATTTTTTTTTTGTCATCAAATACATCAAATATTATTGCTTGGAAGAGATATATTTTAATCGCAATAAATGTAACTCGACAGTCTATTACATTTTCCTCGAATCCTTCTTGCTGCCAAACTCTAAAATAGAAAAATTAAACACATTAAAATAAATGGCATTTCTTAAGAAAAACGTAAATAACAATTGGAAATATTTCAATAGTTATTATGAATAAACAAAAATTGAAACGTGATATGATCCTCGAATGAACTGTTTCGGTTCAAATCATAAACCACCTTCCTTCCTGTGTTCTACCTGCGTATGGTGAGAAAGTTTTCGAAGTAACATTCGCATAAAGCGTTTCCGAATTAACAAACACGCAGAATACAATGCTCGAACCTGCGAAAGTAACTCTCAACAGTGATAACACACTTGACCGAATGAGTAATTCCGCATGCAACAGGTACCACTCATATCCGGCGAAACATTAGAGCAAATCTCATCGAAACACACAACCCATAAACAATGGCTTTTCATGAAACCTATTAGCTGCAAATATCAAGATTCTCCGAGTGCAGACGCTTTACGGAATGGGACATGAATGCGCACGGCTTTGAAGTACGGCTCTTCACAACTCATCGCCCGTCAGCCCAGCGGCCCAAAATCGGCGATGCTCTTTACCACCACCCGCGAGAGCGGCCGTCTTTTGGGGGTTTGTAATTAAAAGCAAATCTCAAGAGAATGTATGATTCGCTGCCTTGCTGTGTTCGAGATACGATTGTCTAAAGTTTGCAACCACAAGTGTACCCACTTAGAAAGAGCCCGGCTTGTTGATCTGCGCTACGGGTGCAAACCTAAAAACGTTCGCAAACGAAGCGGAAAGATAGCCGCCTGAGGGAGTGTGGGATTTGTTACGAAATAAAATCCTCCCCCCGGAAATCGGCCGTTTCCGATCGTTGCCACCAGGAGGCCGGTTGCCCTGCATAACTTCCCGTACGGTACACGGTTTGCATGGGTCAGGAGGGAGGGTAAAGGAAGATATTAAACATTTTGTTGGAATAGAAAACCCGAAAAAGAGACACGTGCAGCACGTTAGAGAAAGTCGACACGAAGCTGTTCGTATCATGCATCTCATTATGCGCCGGTGCGAGAGGTTAAACTAAATCTTAAACCAACCGTACCGGAAAGATGCGTACCGTCGGGTTGTGTGCCGTAGTTGTTCGATCGAGAGCGAGCGAATAAAGATATACGCAGTAAGTGGAGCAAACACGTCACGAAAACCGGCGGCATGCAAAAGGGTTCGCGATGAACCATCTAGATACGGCGGAGAGGGAAACACTCGTATTCAAGATGTTGCTGCTCCGTGTGCTGCGTTTCCTTAGAGGAGAGGTTTGGGGATTTTTGTTTTTACTCAGATGAAGTGGAAATTTTGATCGTCGGTCCATCGTCCAACACATAGTCTCATTAGCGACCGTCAAGTGTGCGGGCCAATGTGTGTCGTTTCGTGAGCGAAACGAAAATATACTGACGATGGCGAACGATGGCCCAGTGAAGACGATTGCCTTATTTATAACAGCATCACAGACACACAAAAACACTAGTCAATTACTCTTGCACAACTGATCTTGCAGTGCTGCGAACTGGACCCGTGGTTAAAGCAACGGTGAAGGATAGAAAAGCGGTGGCTTTAATGGTTCAATTACGAATTGTTTTCCGACACCTCGCCGTCACGCGGAGGGCTTCAACAGTGAAGAAGCTTCTTTATGTAACGATTATATCTTCATAAGCAGGACCGGCACCACCGCTCGGCTGCCATCGGACGCTTTGTGATGGTAACGTTTGGGAAGACGACGAGCCTGATCAGTCGCTGCCAGCGGCGCCTTGCAGATGATGAAAACTATCCCTACCGACTGGTAGCGAAGGTTTTTGAATAGCGCATACCGTGGCTCGCGCGCGAAAGGGTACAATTTGTTCTACCAGACCGCAACGTCCGGGGATGCCGGTGTCGGATCCAAGAACAAAGCAACCCTTGTTTGATCATTTAGCCGCTTAAAACGCTCTTTGTTGGGCGCTGGCGCGCGATGGATTTTCTAGCACGTATTTTTTTCGTCTAGCTGCTATCAATCAACCTTATACAGTTTAGTGGCACACCGTGCTTCGAATACAAATAACACTTTCTAGTGAAAAGCATAGAACAATACTTTATTAACGAAGCATGATGTTTTGAAATGTTTTATAAAAATGATACATTGGTAGAAATTAGAGAGTAAGACTGTTTCGGGAAGTGTTCGGGATAATTAAAATAGTTTTTAAATCATCATTTGTTGGTTTGAAACCGAACGTTTTAAATACCACGAAAATGTACTAAAAATTCAAAGCAAAAATGTATACAACGAAAGCGACCAGCGAATGCTGAAGATCTCATGGACATAGAATCGATTAAATTTCTTTCTTCGACATTAACTCCATTCCCATCTTTAAATATAAGTACGTTTACAGCCATTCCGCGCGCAATAACCAAACCTCAACACTTTCGCTAGCGACAAGGAATAACAAATGTGATAACGCTTTCACCCTTCTTGTAGGAAATGGATACTAACACCGAATGGTGACATTATCGTTAAGACACGGACCGTGGAAACGCATGTAATAAACGAAGCAATCGTAAACCCACCCTCCCACCAACCACACCGTGAAGGTTCGAATTTTACAAATGCGTATCTCAATCCTAAGCTAAGGCTAAGCTACACAAGAAACAAAGCAAAAAAAACAACGACACGTAATAATAATAGATGGTAAAAAGCCACAAATGTGCCGGGTGCGGTTTATTGGGCTGTCGGCTTTGCCCCGCCAGCATTTCGCCCCGATTAGGTGGCAAGAGTCGATGATGCCGGCACCGAATTTCGAATAATCCCGGCGTGGCCTGGGCCCACCACCGAAAACGCATCGTTCGCGGTTGAAGGGATTTGAAAAATTGATCAATTAATTGGACACTTTTCCCCCGATCCCTTCCTACCACGGCATACGGCGAGGCGGTGTTCGGTGAGGCGCGAAAATTGGAATACCCAACACATTTCGGTTGGCATTTATTTTGGGGTTTGCTCACCTGGTGCAATTTTTCGTTGTGTAAAATTAGGCTGTACGTTCGCACAGGGCGCCCGGTACGCCGGTTTTAGCTGAGATGCAAGGGAAAATGGTGTGTCTGTGTGTATATGGACGCGATAAATTGGATCGTGCCACCGGAAGCATCGGCTTTCGAAATGGTGGGTCGGTGTGTGTCGGTACTCTTAATCGACTCAATTTCCGGTTCTTTAGAAGCGAACTTGACGCAGGGAGGTTTTGCATTTTAGGTGTCTAAAGATGACGGTGTTACGATGATCGAATGTCAAACAAGTGAATGACTAAGTTGAAAAGCATTGAGAAAATTCAGAAAACATGGTAAATAATTACCCCACTTTTCTAGAATGTCTGATAAACGAAATTAATAAAAAACGCTCTTTTAACACAGAAAAACAATACACGGTAAACTAAAAAGAAATAAAACCGCTTCGTTTCAGTTGACGGAAGCCGGAAAAAGCGGTAGTTGTAATACAGCACAAGCAGTATCCAAACCCAACCCCTCAACGCGTACGTGTCACAATCAATTTCACGCTCACTTTATGCTCCAAAACGCGCTCGCAAACTAAAACATACTCCTGGCTTCTCATTTCTTTGAGGGTATGCCACGCAAAATTAGCTTCACGTGCCCTAATCGAGGCGTACCACAGTGCACCACGTCTCACGTCACGCGGTGCTCCGCATATCGACGGTGGCACACACCTGATCGCAAGCGACCGCAGGGGGTCATGTTTTACATCGTGTCCAACGCCATCGTCCACGAGCGTGAATAATGCGATGATCGAAACACTGAGAAGCCCGGTGCAGAGGCACAAACGCCGCACCGTTGGAGCTCATTTCTTTTCCGACCCACGCGCGTCGTTTTACGCGTCGCGTTCCCTTCTGACACGTGACATGCGGGAAACATGCAAAACATTGCACCGAAGTTTTCAGTTGGAGGTGGTTCTGAATCGATCAGTTCAAGGTTGTCGCGTCACGCACGATAGCACATCTCGGTGAGCACACAATAAAAGAGCTCTCGCGCGTGAATGATGCTGATAACAAATGAAACAGCAAAAAAATACACACACACGCACACAACTCCCGGTGTCCCCTTCAACCTGGGGTCTTCAATACAAATGGATGGTCGGTCGGCGCACGCAATTGATAGAGCGAATTTTTCGGCATGTTTATTTTTAGGAAATGGATTTCGCAGCTCGCCTAAACGCGAAGGCTGCCTTGGGTTGACCAAGCCAGGTTTTTTGGGCGGATCGGGTACGGCAGATGGGTACGAAAATTGTCCTCCATCCATGTGTTGCCGAGCTTACGTCAGTGTCAAATGGCGTGTAACGGGTCCGAACGCGCGGGTGACACTTTGCTGTCAAAGCAAACAATACGCCGTCGCGTAGCGGCCGTACGTAATCGGATGAAGCATCCAAGCCGAGGGGAGATGAATTGAGCTCAAGCTTTTTTTTGTCTGTTTCACTTTCAATAACGAACGACCAGAACCACTTTATTCGCCCTAGAGTGCGGATATTGCTGGCGAGGATAAATTTATACTTACAATTTTGTCAATCAGCGTTGAACAAGAAGCATCACAGCCGCAACATCGATAGGAACTAGAAAGAGAAGGACAAGAGAAGAGAAAGATTTTCATACTAGAAATGAGAATGATGAGTTCGATGTAAACTCTCCCAAAGCATTCCATCAACTTTTTGATGGTAATAGTCGCAATTATGCTCATTAAGCGAGACATGTCTCGGTGAAGCCATCATTAATAGACCCCCATTTGACCCTAATTTTGATCGTCCCAGAACAACATTTGGAAAAAGCAACCTAATGTGTGGCCCCTTCCACCGGAAGCGAAACATCAACCCGAACGGGCAAATAATTATGTTAAAAGTTACGCTCCATGTAAACCGTTTACCAGAAAACAAGAAGAAGAAGAAAAAAACGCTCATGAAGTGCAGCACCACTGAGCATTTATCCGTTCGAGCGATTTGCTCCCCCCCCTTTTTTTTGTTTCGCCAAACATCGATCGCAGGTGGACCGCGGGGGGTGAGCAGCAAATCTGTGTCGTCACCGGATCGGATACAAATGTTCGCCGCTTTCGGGAACCGGAAAGCTAATTGAATCCCGAAGCATTGCGTGACGTAGTAAATTGCGCCTCTAGCAGCTGCAAATCAAACACAACCTGCTGCTGCTGCTGCTACTACTACTCTTCCTCCTACCATGTTCTCCTCCACAGAAAATCAAATTTACTGCCCGTAGTTTATACTTCGGCTCGCGAGCTGGCCAATCGGGCCACAAATTTCGCGAGTTAGATGCCAATATTGACACAATCAAACCCCACGTCGCGGTAAGGCGTACTTCCGGTACGCACTGCGCCTAGCGTATCGCTGTGCTCTCGCTGCAGATCGGAATGTCATTAGCGCCGGTAGGGAGGCCCCACCCCCCTCCCCCCAGGACCAGAACCCCGGGACGCGCGACCCAGCGGGACCACAGAATAAACAATAACCGGACCCGCTCCGCGACCTCACTAGTACGCGCCGTGGTTGAATAATCAATCCCACGGCCGTCCGGCTCGAAGGACCATTATTCTGCTGTACTTTCTCACGGGGTCGTCGTTGACCGGTACGGGGACGGTCCGAAATACTGCCGATGGTGACGAACGTGATGAGCTGCTGGCGTGGTGTGGGGGGGGGGGGGGGAGAGTGAAATCCTCTCGAGGATCCTAAATCCGCTCCACCGTCGTCCGGTCACGCACGGTGCGCTCCATCGTGTCAACCGCGGAAGTGCTACACCGGAAAAGGCTAATTAAGAGCCAGTTGAATCCCTCAGCGTGTGCGTATGTGAGTGTGCGGCACTGGCCAGTTGGCTGTTGATTGCATTAGTTCACCGTATCCTGTGCTAGTGAGCCGAGAGCCAGAGCACCAGGGTCATCATAACACACCAAACTTGACCCCAAACGGAATATATCCGCGCGATAGGATTGCGATTTGTTTGCAGTTCGTTTGGCTATCTCCGTTATTTTTTTCTCCCTCTTGTGCGGGCACGTGTGTGTGTTACACTCCACCGTGGAACAAACTACAAGCATACGGGAGCCCACATGTCGATGGCAACCCGAAACCGAAACGATGACGGTGACGGTGCGCATGGTGTGGAATATTTTTCCGCTAATTCGCGTATCATTCGCACATCGCTCCTGGCGCAGGAGAGGGAAAGTTTGCCAACGACGAAACAAACACTTGCAACACACGCCCGCGCAAAGGAACTCATTTCGTTTCCGGAGCTTTGCGAAATAATTGGATTTTCATGATTGATTGAGTTGTTCACGGGCATGCTCGTGGATTCGTGTTGGGCTTCGAAGCAGTCGCGGAACATGGCACTATCACGGTAGCACCGACCATAGCAAAAGCATCAGCGCCATCGTCACAATGTTCTCGATTGCTCGGATAGGAAAAAGGGATGCAGTTGGTTTCGTTCTTGCTTGTTGCCATGTTGACATGACGATCAGGATATTGCGCGCCTTGTACACACAAGGTTGCTAATAATTGGCCTACGAGCTAACACATTTAGGTCGCTACAATGTTGCAGCAGCTTTACACATGACATTTGGCAAATGAAGTTTACCCGGTTGATCTTCGGTTCGCACTGAATAGGGAGGATAAAGTTAGTAGCAAATTTACCTAGAATAAGCTTTCGTAGAAGTGGTCTTGCTATAAACTATAAGAACTCATATTCTAACTAAACGATACCAATCTGTCTTGTAAGAGGAGGCTTGTAAGTGTTATTAGTAGAACATGCCGATGTTCATAATGACTCGTAAAATGCAAATCAGCTACCAGGCTCGAGTGGAAATGAGATAAAACAGCACTCGTGTTTGAACGACTCAGTAACAAAGCTCGTCAAATGATACTAAACTCGGCGAACGAGCACAATCAAGAGAAAACAACGCCGAACGGCCTCGTCGAGAGGACATCGTAAGTCGAACGGTCGAGATGTCGCGCGCGTCATGACGACGGTGCGCGCGAGAATTGCACTAGAAGATTTTATTACTCGCTCCTCCATCTGCCTCCCGCGGTCCAGTGGGAACAATGCAGCTGCAGCTGCATACATTTCCGATTCCGCTCGCGTACGCATTCCCGGGGCGGGCTGATTTTTAATGGCCAAACGTCAAACACTTATCGTGGGACGCTCGCACCCCCCCACACGCTGTGTGCCAAGATTTGTGCAGTTATTGTGCACAAATAAGCAATCGAATTTGAATGAACGGTACAACACATACAACCACAAGTTCCTGGAGTTTTCGGTACAGATGTGTGCGTTGGGTAGAGCCGCCGTTGGCGTGCTTTTATGATACGCTGGCTCGCGTAATGAAATGCAAACGATTTTTATTTATTACAACCGGTTTCTAGTATACTTCGCCTACAAGTCCGGTTTTCTGTCTCGCGGTCGTTCGCGTGTCCGGAAATAATGCGCTAGTGTTGTTTAGCGTCGCAAGCGTTAAAGGGTCTGCGGGAGATAAAAGCGAAACGAAACTGCAAGGTGATAATGCACTTGCATTCTTTTGCGCGCAATGCATATAGCTTAGCAAATTCCAGCCGGGTTTTCGGTTAGGCATTTGTGTAAGTGTATGCAAATACGGAATCGTTTGCAAATCAAATTCCATACAAACTAACGGACGGATATAGCAGCTCATAAGGTACGAATTTGTTGACAAGAATAAATAAGCCCACAAATAGCAAGTAGCTCCCGCTTAGAATAATATCCCAATGTCACCGGTGTTGGGAAACATTTACCATTCGCTTAGTCCGCTTTGTTTCGACGTCCTTCTCGTCCTGCTAGACGACAAATCTTGGCGGCATTGACTTAAATCACACTCTCAAATCGACGCGACGTGACTGGATTGGAATAACAAATTCACCCATGGAGTCGAGGGTGACGGTGGCGCTGCGGGCGGTGTGTGCATAAATCGTCCAAAATGTCGATCATGTCGATTTCTTCCCAGGCCATCTTTCTTTGGAGAAGAAGTTGTGCGTGCTGAAAAAGAAGACACCGAATCGTTTAGCACCTACCGAAGCGAAGCACGAGATAGCAAACGAGGCAAGCATTATGCAAGCCGGGATAGGTGAATACGCCTTTCGGGAATAGCTAATGCGGAGCACCTTGACGCGTAAATAAAATGCAATCTCATGAACCAAGCCCAAAGGCGGAAATTTGAAGTCACACTGTGTGTTTGGACAAAACAAAGCTTAACATAACTTTTCAAGGGAACATAAATCGGAACAATTCAAGTGGAGTGAATTCACTTCCGACTTAGCGATCTTCGCAGTGTCACTAATGAATGCTTGTCAGTAAACCTTGTAGGAAGAGACTACTTCGTTCCTTTTAGAACCTACAACGTCAAACCACCAAGCCATCGTTGCGAGCACGTGCCAAAGCAGCATCTCTTTAAATTAGATTTATAGTGACTCCATTAATGCAGAAACCCTCCACTCCTCCAGTGCCGCGGGGTTGAGGAAAAACTTTCGCCGGAATTTAATAACCTCGCACAGGTAATGCGGCAATGGTATGCTGACTTCAAGCCCGACTTCCCATCTCCCCCGAAAAGGTTGATCGGCATGCGGTCGGGTGCTCCCTCTCTTAAGGTTTTGTCACAATTAATTACAGTCTCGCCTCCGGGAGTTGCGGAAAATAAACTATCGTTCGATCGGGCTGCTGCCGGCCCAGTGCTGCGGTTCCTCATCCTCATTTACACCGTGTCATTACGAGCATTGGCAATTAATCAACCGCCAACAATTTGCGCCGAGCGAACGAGAAACGAACGAACGTCGGGGAGCCACGCATTCCGTCGCGGGTCGCGGCTAATTAAAGCCCTCTTGTACGAATGGTGCAACGGCCCTACGCCACAGTAGGGCGAAATCACGGTCCGTGTACGAGCACGGTTCCGAAATTATTAAAACACACTCACCCACAACACCCACGGGGCACGGTGGGAAGCCCAAACATCGGTATCCATATTTCATGATGTGGCGCGATTGAAAAGGAGCCCGTGGGAACAACCACCCAGCAACCACACCTTTCGCCCAACCATTTAACGGGCCCGCTGGGCCGTTAAGTGCGGTTTGCTCTTGCTGCTCGACTTCCGAAAACTCATCATTGGCTCATTGATTGTGATGCGCGCGCAGAAGAGCCGTTTTTTGGCCGGGCCCCTACAAAAATGCGCCAATCGTTCGTGCGTCAAACTTCGAACCCGTAATAACTTTCGCTAACAAGCTCATCGCAGCACCGACGAACAGTTCCAAATGATGGGAGCATTGTGTTGCGTGATCGAAATGTACCGCTTGCTTAAATATATATGCAATCAGAATTCCAGCCATTGCCCGCAGTTCTAAGCTCCGGAAAGATCCGGTTCTGATGTCCAGCTCCCGCGCTCCCGTGTGGGCAATATTTCCCCCTCCCAGCAAACATACCAACACCGTGTAACATGCCAACATCTCTCGCAAGGTCCAACTGGGCTGGCCGTCTCGTTAGCAAAACGCGGTCACTCTAAATATCAGGATGACTCTCCGAAAATAAACCGTACGGCGCAACCCTCCGCCAACTCGGTTCCCTGATTTATCTGATTAGCATGCACGCATGCTGCGCGCTGGTGCGAAACCTACACGATTAGGGCGAATGAATTGTGCAACGTTTGTTCGTTATGGTTATTAAGCCGTATCAGTTCGGTCCACGGAGTTCTGCTGCTGCTCGTGGACATGGACACGATTGAACGACAAATTTCGAATCTCGTCAACCGCCGTGTCCTGTGCGTGTCCGTGCACGGATCCGATCCGACTCCGCATTCTATTCTACAGCACACACAAACACGTCCGAGCCCACAGGCGCCGAGAAGGAGACGGATAGCGCTGGACTTCCGGTCTCTGCTGGTGTCACAATTTTCCAGCGAATCTCGGTCCAAATGGCGCTCAGCTCGCCCACAACATGTTTGCTGACGGCGTGGCATATCAACTGCACCGGACGGTCGGCCGGTCTTGCCGCGAAGGTTTGCACATTTTTGGTCACACAGCATGGGGCAAACGCTGCGCCTGGCTGCGACAGCCTCTGATTTGCACTAATAATAAACATATTTATTTTCGCCACCTCCGCATGACGTGACGTGTTCATCCGTGTTCCGTGCGGGAAGGTGGCAGCTCCCGGAACGGCTTAAACACGAACACGAGCCCGTTGGCTTCCCCTTCGCGCGTCCTCTCGCTTCTGTGTGTCCGTCGGTGATAAGGCAACAAGCGACCGCACACTTGCGAACCAGTCCAGTCCGGGCGCGGGACGCACCGTGCACACCAAGTGCATTATGATGGACACTTTATCTATCGAGCTGCAGATTGCAAACTTCCGCGCAACCCGCACCCGGGCAAGCGGCGTGTACTGTCGCGCCTGTCGCTGTTTGTGGGCTGTCCTCTGATTAATTATATCATTGTTGTAGTAACAGCGTGCACTGCCGGCATTGTAACGACAGTAACGTGCAGATGCGAACCACCGTTGCGTGCTGTAAGTCAATCCCCAATGGGACGTTCGTTGGCACCCGTTGGTGGGGGAACATAGAAAGGCTGGAAGACTGGTGTGATAAGTAGGATTTTCACGCATCCTTGCAGCCGTTTTGGGATTTTTGAGGGTAAATTTCGAGGTTGGTTTCATACATTTTTGAATACTTTTTACGAATTTTTACCAAGGTCTTATTATTGCTATTTTACGCATAAGAGTAATCTTTTTGAAATCAATTTCAAATCGAAATATTATACCAATTACACGAATCGAACTTTAAACCTGACTCAAAGATCGATTATTAAAGCACATATTTGTGCTTAATTCCTTCAAAATTCGTTTATTCATGTGCATATTAGAATTTAAAGATAAGCACCACTGACAAACTAAATTGTCTCCGAATGTAAAAAATACAATACAACACCCTCGGCTAGACACTGGTTTGTTCCCGTGATAAAATCTGACACATCGGCTAATGACCATTCCGTGTTGGGAAGTGATTTGATTATTGTCGGCTTCCGGCCAAAAGGAAACTGCTCGGAATGTGCGAAAAATAAAAAAAACACACACACACACACAACCTAGCGCCTTGTAGGAACACCGTATTGGCACAATCTGATTGTGTTGTAATCATCAACGCCTACGGCGATCGAAATCTCCACCGCCCAATTGACCCAATATTGTGCCCTGAATTGTGCAAACTTAAAATAGCCAAATTGGCCGGCGGAGATAATTCTTGCGGGAGTGGGTGGCAATGGTGGGTGTGTGAGGGAACGGAAATCACCCCAAAACCGGCCCCTTGTCGGGGGATTCAAATCAAGCGCACCGTCGCTCGAAAACCGGCTTCATGCCTTCGTGCTTGGGTAACCACCAGCAGGGTGCGGGAGGCTCAGAACGAACTTTGCTAGAAGCCTCTCGCAATGACACCGATTTCAGGTGCCTCTGGCATTCTTACAACAGGGTGGATGAGTTTTTTTCCTCTTGCTCTTCGCCGACGACAGCAAAAAGGCGCGTTGATTTGGGTCCGATTTGCAGATGACTGTGTTCGACAGGGTAGCTACATCTTGACACCACTGCCCCAAAGCTATTGGATTTTGTTGGTGTAGAAGTTTCCTTTCATGCTACGAATAAAATTACAAAAAAAAATATTTTGCCATTGCCTGCGAAGGGAAGATACGTCTCGGAGAAATATCACAAAGACGTAAATCAGCCGAATTCTCTAGATATCCATCAGCTGAACACTTGCCCAATTACGTTAATGCATCAACCAACGAATAATACTAATTCGGTCATAAAGAAGGTCGCGAAAACTGCGTGCCAAGGTTAATATAGAAAGGAGCTTTCATCTAATAAACTCAGGCGAAGAATTTTGGCTTCGCTTGCCCGTAATGGCTTCTCTCCAAAAACCAAATTGAAATGGCAAAAAACATCTAAATATGTTCCGATACATTCCCATCCACCATCGCGTCAATTCACTTGTTGACTCTACAAAAACAGAATCCTACCGTACCAACACGGCCAGAAACAGGTTTCGGTGGCTTATTTACCCTGAACACATCTGCAGATCTTCGGCAAGCGTCGAGCGATCAACTCAAACATCTCGTCCCAAGGTCTTCGGTTTTACGTGAAATGTGTTGAGTTTGCTGGCAACAACATTGGTAGCAACGTTTAAAAAACCTCATATGAACCCGCCGCCGCGTGTTGTCGGTTCGGTTGTCTTTCGTTCAACGCACTCACCGGTGAGGCACGCAATCGTACAACCGATCGGTTTTTGATATTGGCCTTTCGCGGCCAAACCATGCGCGGATCATTCCATTTTCGCATCATGAGCATACGTTTTCCGTACCGCACATGCACGTTCGAACCATGCGTATGTGCATGCCTGATCGTACGAATCCCCTCCCGCACGCATGCATCGACATAATTTTATCCGTTCGTTCATCTGCCCCACAATTGTGGGGGTGGAAAAAGGCATATTTTTTTCGAAATCATTTCACTCATCTCCCGGCTCGATTTGTTTGCGCCTGTAAGGCCATGCGCGCGCTCGCTTCATCACGTGCCGAGACCGGCGGCACGCACGTTTTCCACGGAAGGAGGGGGCAATAAATCACACAAATTCACTTGGCCGCGCTTGCGGACTCCGGCGGCTGGCTCCGACGGCGGCGGAAGGCGAAAGCGGGCGAAAAACGACGAGAAATCGATCGTATCCCGCGCGTTATAAATAGAGTCAGGTCAGGGGAACCGCGCGAAACACGGTAATAATGTACACTATCGCGAAATCGTTAAAGTATTGTAGATGAGGGGTTTCGATCGGCCGACGGGGGATCATGACACGTTTGTTGTGGATCGTAAATTTATCAAAACACACTAAAAACGCAACAAAAGCGAACGGAAAGTGTGCCTTTCGAAAGGTTGTAAGATCTTGCGGTGTAGCACGGGTATAGCAGTAAAATGTATAACCAATTTCTTTTACATTAGTTTCACTTTTCTACAAAAGCAGATCTTTCTACAGTAGAGATATATTGTACACAAATCTGTCAACATGTAAGAATTTCGACTTTTTGTTCCATTCATCGTCACATGATCCTAACTCAAGCACCAATAAAACTTTGGAAGAGCTCCAGTAATGAAGAGTTGAAATTACGTTCAATAACTTTCAATCAGCCATAAAAAAACATCAAAAACTAATCAATTTTCGCGCAAATTTTTGTGTGGCTAATTCGGCGCATGCTGCCACCCAATGCCACCCAAATTGATGCAAAATTATCATCTTCTCTAGGGGTCAAGATTCGGGGTCCGGGCAGAAAAAAAAACAATGTTATAACTGCCACCTCTCTAAAAATCTCCGACCAGGTAGTCGGACATAAAATGGCAATGACGTAAAAGTAAAAGTGATGCAGAGTGCCATCATAAACCCACCGGATGGCGTGGTA